>BQNB010012671.1:43986-78717 GCA_026074375.1 Tanacetum coccineum
ATTAAACATAAATGCAAAAAGAGGCACCTCACCCAAATTTGACTATGAATGATTCTAGCTGAATTTCCACGAACCTCTCACTACCCGATCACCGCAATGACCTCTCTCACGTTGATTCCCAAGTTAAGAGCTTCAAACAATACCAAGTCATAAATTGTAGAAATCATTATTGCATAATCAGTATTTTAAAAGTAAATCAATTGCTTTATTAGGAAAGTATAAACAAATCAATGATATACCGAAAAGCCTCGTAATTTTATGGGATATATATTTGTGTGTTCTAATGCATGGAATTGCAGCTCTATAGAATAATCAATCATCAATCAAATAACCAATGTGTGGTCCAGCTCTTTTACTTTCAAACTAAGAAGATATGCTGAAATGTGTATGAGACACCATTTAACTCGTAATTACTTCGTATAAATTAGTATAATCATGGAGTTACTTACACCTAAGTTCAATACGTGCCTACCACATTTTTCTAAACGATACATTCTACCTTCTCCTTTTTTCTAAACCTTCATTAGCAAAATGAAATCATGTTAGACAATCAACTCCTGAAAATTTATACACAGTAAGTGCCTTTTTATGCAAAATAGTAAAATATATTGTCTGTACAAAACAACTTATCTCTTTGTTTCCGACTAAATAAGCACTTAAAAGGGTGTTTGGGATTGCTTATTTAAACTGGTTGTATACTACAAATATAAGCAGGTTACTTTAAGACTTCAAGTACAAATTTTCATTAAAATATAAGCAATTTAAGCTAAATGATTCAAAACTACTCATTTAAATTCAATTAACTACATTATGATCATATTGTTGGCTGGTAAAGGCTACTGCATGTACCATCTGAACATTGTTTTCTTCCCACATTCATTTTCTTACTCCAATAAGTATGCAAAACAATTTGAATCATTTAAGACTATCATTAGACTTTCAAATCCTTTTCAAGTGCACTAAGTATACATTATTTAATCCGTAAAGTTAATCAATAAGATATATGCATTATTCAATCCGTAAAGTTAATCTATAAGATATATACATTATTCAACCCGTAAAGTTGATCAATCACATGAGTATGCAAAGCTGCAATTGTGTCTATCATTTCAACAAACACTTTGTGTGCATCTTGATACAGTGTTATTACTTTATGAAACTTGAAAGCGAAAGCTTAATGAAAATGAACTAAACGAAAGAGACAACATAACCAAATGATTATATATCTCTAAAATTACCTTATTTTGTTAAAAATGTTGTCGAGAAGAGTTACATGTTGTCCACACAAATAAATAACCTGACAAAAAACATAAAACTAAATTCAGAAACCAAACTAATGATCTAAGGATGAAATTCAATTAGAGGTTCAGAAAACAATAAGTTTGGACAAGTTACCAAACAAAGTCTACTAATATCATTCAAGTACACACACGTAAATTAAAAGCCAATTAAATCAAACAAATATCGCGAAATGGATGCAACTTTATATTTTTTGATTGTATTCAATTAATCTTGATCAAATTAATAAAAAGGGGACGTGTGTTAATTACCAATTTACCATGCCTTGAATCTCTGCTAGGTCACGAATTACCATCTGCAGTTACACTTGATACATGAGTTCGCTAATAAAACTCCAGAATGAATTACCATCCAGAATCTGTTTCCTTTTCTTAAAAGAAGATGCACAGAATCTGTTTCCTTTTCTTAAAAGAAGATGCACAGATGTATGAAGTGTAATTTAATGACGGTTTTGAAACTGTCAAATTCAGTTTTTAGGATAGGATAGTGGAGATGGAATGAATGAATAAGAACTTGTAAACTAACAGGGGAGAAAGCTCCAGAAAGAAGTTACAGAATACTAAGAAACGTGGGTTCTCTCTGCATTTAGGAATGGTGAGAAATTCACGGGGAGGAAAACACAAGAAAAAGGATGAGGTGTTTAGCTTTAAATTGTGCCACGTACTGTTTTATTATCCTGTACTAATGAGATAATAGATCAGACTTCCTTATGCTGACCCAATACATTCTCAATAATTTTTGATATTTGCTTTTTGTATTTACTTTATGTAAGTGCTTCTTCATATATAGTAAATAATTGACTAGAAACAAGTATCTTGCTACTTTCTTGTTTATTTAGAAGATTAGCAGTTGGAAATAAGCAATGCCGGTTGTTTGCTTGTTTCATTTCTAAGATAGCTTATTTGTGTGCATATGTGTACTTGCGAAATAACCAACGTCACAAGCTGTTTACGATTGTTATGCTTGGAGATGAGTTCACTGTTTCTTTCATTATTTTTGGTTGTAAGATAGAGTTGCATATTTTTCAAAGGCATAAACAGATGATGAAAAGCAAATAAACAGCCGTTTTATTTATATAAACATGTTTAGCATATATTAACATTCCGACAACCACCTTAACAGGTGATCTAGTTAAGCAAAAGCACGACCACGTCTCACCGGACCCTTAAAGAACAACCTTTGGTTTTGTTTCTGTATCACCTGTTGAACCTCCTTAACCGGGACACCAAAAGCCAACTCAATCGCCTCATCTTCCCATTGACTCATCACATTATCCCTTCCAGCTAATGGGAACCACTCGTTCTTATCGGTCTTCAACCCAAAACTAACGATCTCAAGATCCTGGTTCGCGGCTTCAATTACAACGGGGTGACCTGCAGGGACTACAACCACAGTGCCACGTCGTAGGTTCGAGCTCACCTTTTGGTAACTAGGATTGAACCCGCTGCTGCTCCTGCTCCTGGAAGATTGCTGCTCGGATAAGTGAGGACACGCCATCTCGAACATACCTTCACCTTTTGTCACTACTAGAGCCACTGTTGCTTTCGCGTGGTAAAACGGCCCAGCCATTGATCCCTACAAGTTGAAAACCGAAAACCGAACCGATTACTTAAGTTCTAGAGTAAATTACTAACTGCGTAGTTTGTTAGAAAAAAAACGTACCTGTGTGATGTTGTATAGAGAAAATGCGACATTGATCTCCTTAAGTTCGTTGTAATCATCAGAATCGACTTCATAGAGCACTCCGTTTTCATTAGCGACGGTTGGCTTGTTCTTGTAGATATTGTACGGGCCCTTTTTCTCTCCAAAAGGCCATGTTTGAACTTCATCTTTTCCCGTCAATTGTTTGATCTGTTCTTCGGTAACTTTCTTGAATACTCCTCCTTGCTGTTGCTGCGGGTTGAATAATCGCTCCAACGAATCTCTATCGGTCTGCACATATGTAAGCACCAAAACTATCAATACGATTATTTCGGAGTGACATATTTGGTCACTAAATTAACTTTAGCGACAGAAGTTACACATCATGAGATCTACTGACCGAAAATTTCTAAGCGACATACTTTTACTGACTTGAAAATTAAGGCGACTTATTTTGCCACTAGTTTAACTTTAGTGGTACAAAACATCTATTATGGGATCCTTTTCCTAACAGAATTTCTTAGTCGCTTATTTGGTAGATAAATTGAAAATAGCGACTGTATACATCATGGCATCTTTTGCAGACGAACTTGAAGTGACTCATTTAGTGAGTAAGCTAAATTTAGTGACTCAAGTACTAGTCAGTAATTTACAATTATTAAAGAACTTACATTAAAGGCAGCTTCAAGAACTTCGGTACTAAATGCATTAAAGATCGATGATTCCGGGTTCTCAACTCCAACGCTGAAGAATGTCTGAAACCATACATTACTTAGCATCACTATTTATTGGATAATAGTCATATTTGAATTTATATAAAAGAAGATATGTTACCAACGACCTAAAAGTTTTTTATTTTACCTGCAATTCACCAGGGACGGAAACCGTACGAAGAATCTTGGCCAAAACAAGCCTTTCATTGTTGTTTCTGTTTATTAGATAGACACTGAGTCCGGAGGGTACATGGAATATATCTCCTCGCTTTATGTTGTGAGTTTGTCTTGAATCCTGGTTGATCAAGGTAATAGTTCCCTCTCCTGCACGAAATGATGATAGATTGTCGTTGCTAAATGTAGAAATTGAAGACACTTTGCAACTTGTAATCTAATTCGAATATGTATAGAAACTAATTGAGCATATGTAGTAATTACATATTTAGTAGTCAAATATTTTTGCTTACAAAATGACTCGAACATAACACTATATTAAAGGAGATTAATAAGAGAATAAGAATTTATTAAAATGAGAATAATAGAAATCATACCATTTACGACGTAGACAAGAGCATCAGCATCAAAATGGTTTGGCATCACAAACGTCTGAGGCTCAGCTTCAAGGAACGCCACACGGTATTTCTCGATACCTTGGAAAAGATCAGATCGATCGGTAAACTTCTGAAGAAACCGAATGTTTCCCTGTTCGGTTTCGAGTTTTGCAGTGAAGTGTTGTTCTTGGAACACGTAAGGGTTGTTTGATTGTTGTTGTTGTCTACCAGTTTGGCTTCCTCGACCCTTGCGGCTAGTGTCGCCAGATTTACGTTTTTGGTGCTCTTGGAATTGTTTTTGCATGCATGATTGGAAGCATTGTGGACGTTGTTGCTCACCTTGGCTTCCCTGTGACATGCATGGAGTAAATATTTGGGAATATAAACTAATAAACACCAGGTTTTAAAAAGCTACAAAACATAACACATATATCGTTTGTTATTTTGCGTACACTTGTTATACATTACCTGGCAACCTTGGTGACACTCTTCTACCATCTTTTGTATATCTTGCTCTTCCTGTGCATAGATGATATCATACTGACCACTACCACCACCACGACCACCTTGTCTCTGCCCCTGCTTCTCTTGATACTGTTGTTCGCATTGTTGCTTGCACCTTAACTTTTGATCTTGTTCCGCACCTCGAATCTGCTCACACTTAATCTTGCAATCCCCGATCTGCGGGTCTCTTCCAGTCTTGCCCGAAACAAGAACCACAGCTAAACACAAGAAGAAAAACACACAAATGTTCGCTTTAACTCCCATTTTTGGTTGATAAACTCTTACTTTGTTTTATTTGTGAACGAAGATCATGATGATATATATACACAATCTTCTGGAAACGTGGTTGAGTTTTGAGCATGCATGTTGCCAAGTGTTGAAGTGGCTTCATACGTGTCATTGTGACTAAGCCAACAAGGATAAAGAGCAAAATGTTGGTACTTTAGGGAGTGTGTTTTGTCGTTAGTGATAGTAATGGTTATCTATGGTGTCCACGTGAGACGAAGAAGCTGGTCACGTGGATGTACGGCAAGAAACTCGGGTACAACTTGGTACAACCGAACAAGACAAACCTATGTATGCAGCAAAAGGTGTAAATGTGTGTTTGGGTATCGTGTTTTGTTTTTGTTTTTTTGCCTTTTGGACAACTCTTTTGTTATTGATATCTTCTTTTAAAATTTACGGAAAAACACACCATGAGATAAATTTTATCAACTCGTGAGTCCTTATCTTATACGATATGCATGCACCTAAATAATTTACGGAAAAACACGCCATGTACTCACTCGGTGAGTGAGCCACTCACGGGCGAACGCCCAAAACAACAAAAGAAACTTACGCGTGAGTGTTAGAAAAAACGGATGTTATGCATAAGTGTTTAATTTTCGTGGGCCATTCTTATTTTGTAACCATTGTATTGTATAATTTTTTTACACTATCTTATTTTTTACTTATAAATAACCACAATTTTATCATTTTTTAAATACAACTTCCCATTTTATATACACTCTCCAAACTTCACTTCTCATTTTTACATACAAAAATGTGTCAACAAAACAGTCCTCGAAATTCCAAATGTCAACAACGAAAAACTACACGAAGCACTTCCCCAACACCTGACGACACGTTTGCTCCCGGAAATCCATCACCGAACCAACAAATGAACTTACTGCCACAATCATACTTTTTTAACCAACCTTACTTAAACCAATCATACCAAAACCCGGCACCGACACCAGAACCATACCAAAACCCATACCCGTTTAGCCAATACTCACAAACAAACGCGTTAAGCCAATTCTCCTCACAACCAAACGCGTTCCGATTCGATAACCTCAACTACGTCTCACACACCCAAATGGGTGGTTCGTCATCACAACCACATACAAAACAACCAATGTCTCTCATTATTTCATTTCCAACTGAAATTATGTATGAACCTCAATATTCATACTCTTTTCAACACACCGCTCGTGAGGATAAGTCGCAGCCTCACCACTGAAGTCGAAGCCGACTAGAGGACGCTAAAAGAGGACGGCTCAAAACGAGGATGCGGGTGGATTTTGGATTGAGGTTTTGCGGGACCTAAAGAACAAAACAAAGGCACCCGGTCGTCGAACGTACGATATGGTGAACAGGAAATGGAAGACAGTGCCCCCGAACGTGGCTCGGTGAGTGTACGCTAACCTCATGCGTAGGGCACAAGCGAGTGAAGCCGGATAAGAAGATTACTATGCAATAGCACTTCTTGACTTTGAAGCTGAACACGGAATGCCGTTTACACTTCGTCATTGTTAAGAGGTTTTAAGAAAAAGTCTGACATGGATGGATACTGAAGTTTCAAGTTTTGCTGCAAAGCAACAAGTTGCAAAGCAACAAGCTGGCAATAGATACAAGACATCAGGGTCTAGTTCGTTCAACACAGAGTCTGAGGATGCTAGTATTAATCTGAACGTTGATGTTGGTGACGACGAGAAATATGAGGTGCAGGAACTTCCACGGCCAATGGGTAGGGACAAAGCGAAAGGTTTGAAGAAGAAAGGGTCAAGATCATCAAGATCGTCATCAAGTATGAATGACGAAGCATTTGCTTGGTTGATGACTTGATGGTCTCCGAGATGGCAATACACAACGAGTGTGCCATGGAAATGAAGAAAGAAGAAAACTTAACCTTTTTGGAGATCCGAATGAGGGAGGTGGAAATTCATGAACGAGAGTTGGCAATGCAGGAATATAAATAACGTCAAAAAGTCATTATGTTCTATATGCAGCCATATGATCACTTGACTGGGGATGCACGCAGGGAGATGGAAGAAATAAGGGCAGGGATCAAGGCAAAGTGGAATTTGGAATATTAGTTTAAGTTTTTATTTTTCTATGCATTGTTTTTATTTCCGTATGCTTAAGATTTTATGAATAAAAGTTTTTCATTTATGAATAGCAGTTTTTTATTTCATACGTTTTACGGTTTTATTAATTTCGTACGTTTACGTTTATGTTGATATTTACGTTTTTAGTTTATGAATAAAAGTATTTATATAAAAAAAATGGGTACGAAATATGAGGGATGGTCACCAAAACAGGTGAAAGATGAGAGAGAATGAGTAGAAGTAAAATGATAGAGAAAGTTGAAGTAACAGTGATGTGAATGGTGAGTGGATGGTGACCATTCCATCGAGCCTAATATGCTAAATTCAAGTTTCTAATGACTTCCCTTATTATAAAAGAGTATCCAAGTCTTCAACACTTATAAATATGTTGGTGCTAACTAGACTTTTTTTAGCATCAATCTTATTGACAATATGTTTATACGAGGTTTTCAACCCGCGCTTCACTGCGGAGCGTGAGGTTTTACATTAATTTATGTTAGACGGATTTGTTCGTTAAGGACGGATGTTTTAACCGTAAGTAAAATAAAGAGACTATAAATGTAAATATTATGAAAGAAAATCAGTAAATTTAAACATAAATATCTCATAAAAGTTTAGGTAACACAACTTCTAATTTGTTAGTAGTAGCCTCATAGTCCTTGGAAGTCTGGTTCAGCTTCTCATTCTCCAAAACCTGTAAATTATGTGATCATATGAGTGTTTTTCATCATTTGATTGAACATGAAGAAATCAGACAAATCATGAAAATATGCTTGAACAAATACCCAACAAATGTAAGCATTGGCAAATGTCTTCGTCTAGATCATAAACTTCGTCAAGGAGGTTATGGTCATTTGGTTACGCAATTATGTATTACTGTGGTAAATTTGTTATAAACGGTATAGTTAACTTTATTCTTATATAAGATCAATCTAACATTTTGATACATAAATTAGACATTTCATATAAACAGAATCATTTTTATAGAAAATTTATAAGGGGTTTTTGCTACAAATTGACTCAAATGGGAGACAACCTTATTTTAACGATTCAGATGTACTAAAAACAAAAAATTACTAAAATATAACACATGAAAAAGTACGCTGCTGTCCTATGAAAAAAGTCATGTAATTTGATGTTTAGCGTCTATGTACGATTTAAGATAGGGAGGTGATACAAAACTTGCTTTGCATTACCAGTAAGCAATTCACGTTCATACATGAAAAGTATAGATTTGCTTTATAAACTTGTACAAAGTAATCCAGAAACAGAAACCTTCCAAATGAATGGCCTGCGAGCTAGAATCCGATAAATTCCGTGATCTAGATCCATTTAACGTTATCAACACATATACTCAGTTATCCTATAAAGGTAGGAAATTTTGTACAATTGGATATAATGGCTTTGTAAAGCCTAATCTGGTCGGGTTAGTCAGGTCAAAAATTGAATTCGGGTTATTCGGGTCGATCCGAGTAAGCCGAATACAAAATAGGATCGGATATCGAGTTGAAATTTTTGGCAAACTCGGATTTGGGTCGACCCGTTTGACCCGAATAAGGTTTTTTTTTTACTATTTACTATTTTTTATAAACTATCTATATAAATTAAAATAAATAGGCAACTTTATGACTATTTTACTCCTATTCGGGTTGACTCGAACCCGAATTGACCCGACTTGACTTGAATTGACCCGAACCCGACTAACTCGAGTTCAAATAGGGTCGGGTTCGGGTTTGAGTATGTTATTTTTACCCTTGACCCGACTTCGACCCAACTCGAATTGAACCGAACCGACCAACCCGACCCGACTGACACCCCTAGTAGCAACACATACATATGTCAAGTGGAGATGATGTTTTTAGCGGTTAGCATGCAAGCATTACATTTCAAAAGATGATAAGCGTATTTAAGCCAAGGTAAAAGTACATAAAACACATAAGGTAGAAGAATACTTTTGGTTTGTTAGAAAACACGTTATATTTATAAAGCTACTCATTTGTTAACCAAATCTTAGTGCAACGATTTTAAAACCCTAGTAGTTGACACTTCTTTCCTAGTCTTATTGTTTGCGTTACCTTGACTCCCTAAACCACATGTGTCACAAAAGTGTCTTTCAAAGCTCAACTTTGGTAGGTTCTTGATGACATCAAATAATGTTACATTTATACCATCATTTATCCTGAATAAGTTACCCACTTCTTTATAATTATTGCAAGAATTTGTACTTAATTGCTTAAAAGTGTTATTTGCAGTAATTACGGAGTGATTTGTGAAGACATGCTAAAAGTCGCATATTTTGGAGCTAAAACGAAGATATTTAAAAATTGCATAATTTTGACCAATACGCCGTATCTACAAAAAGAGATACGGCGTATCAGCGCCAACTCTTCACAAGAAAACGCGTACAAATAATTTCTAATACGGCGTATCACTCATCAACCATACGCCATATCCAGCTGGATAGACATTCAAAGATACAGAGATATTTATATTTTGGGAATGAAAATTTTATTGATTATAAACTTAGCACACACTCCTAGGAAAACATCCCAATACGCCGTATTGTCCTAGCCCAATATGGCGTATCCAGACTTTTTCAGACACTATAAATAGAAGACTCAAAAATGATTTTTCAGTGTGCAAAATCATATTCTTCATACCATACACATAAAAGATGATTTTCTGAAGAAAAGAAGAGCAACCAAAGGTCAAGCATCGATCACGATTCCATAAAAGACACCGTGTAATTCCTATACTCTTGTAATCATTTAATTTTTGGTATCGCTCTGTAAAACGTTTAGTTTACCTTGGTTATTTGATCACGCTTGTATAACTACAATGGTTATGGGCTAATACCCTAAAGTGTTAGTCATCTTAATAAAGATTTAATGTTTGGTTTGTTTTAAAATCAATTTCTTAACTTATTGTTGAAAGTTTAATTATGTTTATCACATGATACTTGTCTACATGTTTGAATATGCGACCTATCATTCAACTGGATCTAGTTACGCCTAACAAGTGAACTAGATACTAGGATAGCTCTTCATATCGTGTTTTATATTACTGGATCAATAGGATCACAAATAATGTTCTGTCTTTGTCTTTAAATTAAGAGCTTAGTTGGACCGACAAGTGACCCGTAATGTTTTAACAAGTATGTCCGTAATTAAGTGATAAAGATTTGAACAGTGAACTACCAATATATAAAATACCGTCAAACAGTAAGTGGATAAAGTCCTGATGGGCTACGGTTTATCAAGATCACCATTGCTTTAATCCCTAGATAGATTATAATTAAACTAAAAGGATGCTTTATGCAGATATGTTAATTGTGACAGGATTCAACGTATCTAGGTCTTAGGATGATGTCCCGCCTAAGTCTTATGAATGATATGCCGCTTCGAGATAAGAAATTATTGCACTAAATAAACAAACCAGTGTTTAATCGAATTTAATATGGCTAATACGGTTTTCTATCATTTGGCTTGTACCGCTCTTTTATCTTCTGATTACTTTCTTGCATGTTTATTATGTTTAGAATTGATTAATGTCACCATAAAACATGTGCTAGTCTCTTAGGCTGAAAACCCCTCATTACCGTTAGAAATGTATATAGCATAGGTTTAACAAGTAATTAGAATTAACTTAATTAGAGTCATTAAAATACTGATAGAATATAAGGTTAATGACCTTGCTCTTAGTGTTTGACACCCTACTGATTAATATAGTTATATATATAACTAACTAGCAAATTCCAATAAGTAAACCTTTGACCAAGGCAATTAGTCAAAATTCACAAAGAAAATCAATATATATCCGGAAGTATGTGATTCCCAGGTCGTTATCCCCAACGAGGAATGCAATTGAAAGTCGAGAGTTATTTTGATAATCGATGCTTGAATGGAACAAGATTTTGATTGGTTTTCTAAAACTATGGGAAAATTAATGCAAACACTTAAAAACAATTAAGGCAAAACTATTTTAAACTAAAAACGCAAAACAGGGAACCTAAAAACGCGTCTAAAAACTAACTAAGGAAAAATATTAATCCTAAAAATGTAAATTTAGTTTCTAAACCTCTAAAATGACAAAAGAAAATTTTCTAAAAAGATTAATATTTTTTTGGCTTTTTTATAATTTTTTATGAATTAAAAACCTATTTAATCTATTTAAAATCATAGAAAATGACAAATTAATTCCTAAAAATTCCAAAAAATGATTTTCTACTTTACAAAAGTCTAAAATATCATAAAAATTCAGAAAAATATTTTTCACTACTTTTTATAATTAAAAACTAATTCCTAAAACTAAGTTAAAAAGCTAAAAATGAAATTTAAAATCTAAAAATAATAAAAATGTTTTTAAAGTTTGTAAACCTTAAAATATTAATTCTAAAACTAAAAACTATTTTTTTGTATTTTTCTGAATTAATTTACTATTTTTAAATGATTTTCTAAAATTTTAATCTACGAAAAATAAAGAAAAATAACAAATAAAGTTGGAAAAATCTAAAAAATTGCAGGAAAGTCCTAAACGATGTAAAGATCCTAGGAAAAATAAACTGGATAAGCCAGCTTAAGAAATAAGCACTAAAAAGCCCTGTATAAGCTACGAAGTGCTTATGGATTAAAGGGCTCAAAACGTGTATAAATATATAGATGTTGCAAGAGTTAACGAAAAAGTCCCAAGGGCGCTAGTGGTAGTGAGTGTGTGTGTAAAAACGTTTGGTGAGTGGGTAGAGGTCCCGAGTTAGAGTCTTGCTCACCTGGGACTTCCCTTAATCCTAAATGTTTTTGTTTTCTATTTTTTTACAACTTTTTAGAAAAGCAGTTAATAAACAACTTTTTCAAAAGCACCTTTTTTATAAACCAAAAAATAAGCACAAAAATAAGCTGTTAAAGTGACAGAGGGCTTTTTTACACTAAATGATATAAAAGGAAAATGATTAGCTTTTTTAGAGCTAATAAGCAACTGAAAAAGGGAAATAAGCTAAAACAGGTAAAGGCCTAGTCCTAATAAGCATGAAAGATCACCAATAAGCAACTAGAATAAGCTAATACTAAGTTAAATGACAGATTAACTAATAAAGCTTAAAAACTTAAAAATTTCTAAGCAAAAATGTAGATAAGCTCAAATAAGATTTAACCTAAAGGAAATAAGATGAGACTTAGACTATCCTAATAAGCAAAACTAAATACTAATTAAGAAATTTCAAAAGCTAAAAAGCTTAAATAAGCTAAATGGCTAAATTCTGTTAACAAAACAGTCAAATGGACCACTTTTGAGCTTATTTTTAAGCTTAAAGATGGAACCTTATGGCTTAGCAGCTTATATGACCTAAAAGCTTATCCAATAAGCTATAATAATCAGCAAACAAAATGGAGTTTGAAACACAAATAAGCCATGAAAAGCTTAATGAAAAAGGAATTTAACACAGATTCAACTTAGAATTTTTTTTTTGCAATCTTTACAAAATACCACTTTTGAGCTTAAAAATAAGCACTTAAACAGAACCTTATGAATATGAAAGCAACAAACAGATCAAATTTAAACCTCAAAGAACTTATATCATCAATCAAAAACCATTTTGAAAAACAGAATAAGCCAGGAAAAGCAAATGAAAAAACATTTTCTTCTTTTTTCAACACTTAGTTAAAAATTGTCAGAATTGGTAAAAACTTAAAACAAGAAATGCAGGCTTAATGACTTTGATCCTAACTTGTTTTAACACTTGCACAAACACATAAACATCAAAAATTTCACAAGATTCAAAAGCATAATCAATTAAGCAGATAAAATGAGCTATAAGCTCACAGACTCAAACTACAAGCTCTTAAAACCTTGATTTTGAGTTTTAACACTTAAAAACTTAAACAAACTGAATTTTTGGACTAATCTAAGCTAAACTAAATTGACCCAAGAGTAAAAACTCATTTTGACCCATTTTGACAAGTAAAAACAGTTAAACCAAACACCCCTTTAAATTCTGATTTGGTATTTTTAACTAGATAGAAGCTATTTAAGCCAAAACTTTGCAAAGACCAGATGATTAACAAGACTAATAAGCAATATTAAGCATATTTAAACAACTAATAAGCAATCAAATAAGCTAAAACAGATTGTGCTAGTTTTTAAGCTTAAAATGACAGATTTAAAAGAAAACTTGCACAAATAACTTTTAAACTACAAACTAAGCAAGATAAGCACCAAACATCATAAGCAAATATAAGCAAGAAATAAGCACAAATAAGCAGTTTAATAGTAAATAAGCTAAAAATGGAAAAATGAGACTTACAAAGGCCCTTGCTCAAAATAGGGCAAATAAGCTTATAATAAGCTAATCAACAAGCTCTAGCTTGTCAAATGACAAGCTAGTATTGTCCATAAGCCCTTCCATTTCTAGCTTATCATCCAAATAAGTTGTGGTATTTGAGAGAGTGGATTTTTTTTGGTTTTTCTTAATTACTTAATAGTTTGAGTTACTTACTGAAAGCAGGTTAGATAAAGGCTTAATAAGAGCTTATGAAAGACCTTTAACAACTTTTTAACACAAATTTAAGAACAACAGATTTTAAGCTAAAACTGAAATTTCATTAATTCTCAAAAGAAAGTAACAATATTTTAAAATTACACTACTTAAGCTGGAAAACTACTAACTAGGTTAAAGAAAAACTAAGTGCCCAAAGGCTTACAAATGACCTATATTTATACACAAGCTAAGAAGGTTCTAGGGGGTCTTCACTTGTGCCTCCTTTCTGTGTTTCTTTTATGAGACAAAATAAGAGTGTGTTTGTTGTGTGAGATAAGTCAAGTCTTCATCTTGGCCATCAATTTTGCTTGGAGCCCAATCCCAACGATCTTAACCCTTGATTACTTGTCCTCATTCCTTGACGAATAGGATGTTAGGGGATTGCCAAAGCGCCAATAAGCCCATGTGAGGTGGGGTAGTGAGGGGGGTGTGACTTTGGTTTGTCTGGGTGAACAGTAAACGAGGTTGCAGGGTTGTTTGAGAGAGACATGTGATTTTAGCGGGAAAGTTTGGTTTGGGATGAGAAGGGTAAAACTTTGAGGTTGTTGGCACAATAAGCCCCTCAACATGTATAAAGTGTTTGCAATTTCAGTCCTGGTGAAGTGTTATAAGTTTTAAGGGTTTACAACTTTAGTCCTCAAAGGTGTATTGTGGTTTTATATGGACAGTCCTTTTAGGACTTAACAGAGTTGGAGGGGGGTTGGGCTTGTGACTTGGGCCGGTTATAATAAAAAAAGAACTTGGGCTTTTTATAAGTCTTTAAGTCTTCAATATGTTTAAATGGGCTGACCCGGCCCATTAGATGGGTACGGGTTGGCCCATTTAACATTTCTTCGATATCGGTCCCGCCTTTGACTTTGACTTTGTCGGGGTTGACTTTGACTTTTTGACTTTTGGCTTCGATTTGACTTTTCTTTCACGCTCTTTCCGTTCTCGTGCTGGTTTTGTCGTTTTTGCTTCGTTTTTCATCCTTTTGTTGGATATCCGTTTCCTGCACAATATAAGTGAAAACATACAAATACAATATATTTTTGGTACGTTTTTTGTCATTTAAATCCAGTTTTAATGGAAAATGGTATGTGTAATTAAGCACATACCAAAATCCCCCATACTAAGATATTGCCGTGTCCTCACGCAATGCCATAAGTAAACACTTAAGAAAACTAAGGATCTCGATCCCCCTCGACTAATTACCTCTAAAAGTAGCTAAGTGTTCATCGAGGGGAATTAAAGAATCAATAGCTTCGAAAAGCCCAGTTTTTTCCATTCTTAAAGATATACACTTATTCCTACACATATTTTTGTATTTTTACCTTTTACTCATTTTTTGGCAACTAACTAGAATGTTTCGACTTTCGTTATTTTCATAACTATTAGGATCATAGAACAAGACGCATTTCAATCCTAAAATGCCCCCAAAAAGGATAAATTCATCGTTCCTGACTTTTCACTCGTCCCAAACCAAGCTTAAAACGTAATCACTGTTAAATATAAGTTAAGATGCTAACACTACTCATATTTGTAACTTGTAAACTTTTCACTCCCGAATTCGTTAATGATGTTGGGCCCAACAAAATAAAAGCCCATATTCACATTTATATGTGGAGCATATAAAGAATCAAAAGAATGAAAAAAGCTAGCATCAAAATATGGCAAATAAGGGATCACGTGACTCAAAAATAATCCAAACAACTCCACGTGACTCTCCACTAAGAAGAGAAATGGCAAACCAAGAGCTCCCACGTGTCCTTTTATCTTTTCATTTGGAGCTTACATGCCAGGCAAGGGAATGTTGGATGGTTCGGTCTTTGGTTCGTACACCCGAGCCAACATATTAATTGGTAGAATGACACGCGTCGCAAGACCATTGGTGGATCTAAGTAGTTGTGTGATGTCATTTTTGGATCGGTTCATAATCGCTCCAATCATTTGCTATCTAAAAAGGCACGCTCCACCTTATTTTTATCATCTTTTCCTTTTCAAAATTTACTACTCGTTTTGTTTGTTTTTTTTCTAAGTTGTAGTAGTTAGTTTTTTTTCTCTAGCTTATTCTCTTTTGTAACTTTAAGATTCAGCTTATCATATCAAGTTTAATATTTCCAGCTTATTGAGCTTATTGTAGAACTTGCTTATTGTATTAATGAAGATGAATATTTGTGGTGATGTTACTTAAGTACTTATTATCTCTTGGTTTTTCTTATGGCTTATCTCTTTTTCTTTTCTTTTTAGCTTATCTCCTTAATAAGCTTATTCTCTCAAGCTTATTTCTCAGTTTGTTATCTTAGCTTATTTAGAATAAGTAATAAAATTAATAAGCTATTTAATAGCTTATTGATTTTGTTAGCTTGTTTCTTTTATATGTTTTGAGTATTAAATAAGCTTTTAGTGTTAGCTTATTATCGAATAAGCTGCGTGTTTAAGCTTATTGATATTTTCTGCTTTTCTATACTTTATTTTAGATTAGTATAAGCTATTACATAGCTTAGTCGGTTTTGGATCTAAGCTTATATCAAACGATCAAGATTTTTGTTTAAGTCGATTAGTGTCTTTTCTTATTTCTTCTTCCGGTTTTTGCTTTCCTTATGCTTTGATTCAAGCTAACAATAGGAGGCCCACGAGTATTAATTTAGTCAGCTTATTGATAAGCTTGGGACCTCCTTGAATGATTGAGAGCTTGTTAGGATGGATGAGTGCTTATTTCCAAAATCGTAGCTTAATCTATTATCATTTTCATAGCTTATCTTTTCATAAAATAGTTTCGATATTTTACTAGTAGCTTATTAGTTTAAAAGTAGCTCATTTCATAAAACAACCTTAGCTTATCTCGTTTCTTTAAAACTGATTTCATCTAGCTTATTTTTCATGGCCTATTTTCTTTTAGATTTAAGATCAAACTTGTAGCTTGTTACATAAAAATCCTTTTTGTTAAAAAATGATAATTGAGCACGTTTGATTGGTACAAGAAATTAAATTGGGCTTATGTTTGATTTTGGACCTGTGTTTGGTTTTTAGAATTTATAAATGAGACCACTTAAGGTCCAATGGGCTAGTGGTTGGGCCGTGTTAATTTGTTTGCAAAATCATAACGTGTAAATGAATTTAGAAACTGAAATTGAATTTGAATGTTGTTATACTATTTTGTTCTGACAGTTTAAATTTATTTTGTCTTACGGTACCGGTCAACTCATGAGGCGTGGAGCTTAAGGATTTATTTAGCTCGACCGACTTTGATTAGTTGCTTTAGCTAATTAAATCGGGTGTTGTCGTTTATATTGCGGGTCTTCAATTCGGTTCCATTTTCTAATCTTTTTTCAATACTTAGAGTAGAATTATTTTATCGCTTTATAATATGTTTGCCTATTTGATTTTTGCCAAGCTTAGTGTAGACTTATTTTTATCTTTTGGTGTTATAACGTTTGTCATGTTTAGTTAGTTGATTTGCTCATATAGTGTTTAGAAATTAGTGCTGATTTAAAATATGGTTAGAGATTATGAATTTGCAACATTTATAAAAATAATAAAAATAATAAAAATAAAAAAATAAAAAAATATAATTCCTTTTAATGTAGGATTTATTTTTAGAAGTTTGCATGTTTAAAATTGAATTTATTATGCTTGCTTATTTTTCTCGTTTTAAATACTCGTTTTTGTTTAATGCTTTTATTTACTTTATCAATATGTCAAGTAGTATTTAGGAACCCAAATCAAAATCTTTTGAAACCATTCAAAACGCGCGATCACGGGCTTAACCGATTTTCAATTCACACTTCGTCGAGGGAAAACGACCCGGGAGGTTTTGAGACAACTTTGGTTAAAAGTTTGTTTCTAGAACCCGACGAAAAATACTTATTATACTATAATTGTTACTTTCCTTATATACTTATATATTATATTATATATATAGTGTGTTCGGACGCGTATCAATTTTTGGCGCCGTTGCCGGGGAAGTGTGTTACGATTATCGTGTTTCGTTCGAAGATTAGTGTTTTGAAGATCCTTCCTCGTGAAGTTATCGCTTTCCGTTTGTGAATATTTTTTCTATTTTATAAATATAAAAAATACAAAAATATTTTATTTTCTCAATTTTTGTGTATATATATTAAATAATCAAAAATACAAAATAAATTCGAAAGCAAAAAAGTAGCGTTTTGTTTCTCTTTCGAAAAAAAGGGCACCTCTTTTTGTGAATTTCACTTAAGGGAGTTTTTTTTAAACGGCAAATTATATACGAACTAGCAAAGGTGCTAGGAATAATTAACATAGATAAGGATATAGGTCATATTCATCCAAGGAGATCCAATCAAAATTGTTTTTACACCTATTGGATTAGAGCACCAAGTTAAGGGGAGTAAGAATTAATCTATCAAAAAGCATATCCATACGCGGTTGTTTGAGATGAGCCAAACAATGTTCTGATTATGATATTCCAATCATCACACATAACGTAAAAGACCCCTTCCAATATATCCTTAAAACTTTTAAGGAGACGAAGAGTGTGAAACCATTCAAGCCAATCATCGTATAAGAATAAATCCGGGTAATCAAACTCCCACCATCGAGCCAGTTTGGTAGTAATGTTCCGGGCCATAGAACAAGAAAAAAAAGATCGTGGAGAGTAGTGAGCATTGACTCCCCTGCCAGCTGCAAATAGGGCAAGTTATAGAGGGATTTCCAATACCCCGAAGAGAAAATTAAGCCTAGTTAGGAGCTTATCCAAACTCACTTTCCAATCCATGATGTTAATCTTAATTGGGACTTCCGAAACCCATCTAGTAGGAGCACCAACCGCGAGAAGAAGATGATCATCTATGAAAAGTCGAGTAGATTTAATTGAGAATTCACCCGAGGAATCGAAGGACCAAATCCATCTATCATTAAAGACCGAGAGAATGACAGAGTTAACATCTTTGATGAGTTTGGAGAATTGCACTTCTTCTAAACTTCCACGAGGGAGTCTTCTAAAAGAATAGGAAATAGAGCTAGCGTTGATTTTTTCTGCCACCGTAGAGTTTTTATTGCAATCTAAAGCAAACATACGCGGTTTATAATTGCTTTAGGGGGATTATGCAGGGTAAAGCCATGAATCAACCCAAAATAAAGTTTTAACCATTTCCCCTTTCCTTTACTTATGAGACAACTGTTAATACCTTTACTAGACAAATTTTCCGCTTCAAGAACAATTAGTTAGTCCAGGTAGAAGAGCGAGCAACGTACAAAGTGTTTGTCTAAAGCTCCACCATCGCCATAACTTGAGCATTTTATGACCCTATAACGATAAGTGGAATCCTTTGACCTGAACCTCCATATCTATTTGAATAAAAGAGAACTATTTTGAGGGAAGAAACTCAAAATACCAAGCCCTCCTTTTTTCCTTGAAACCATTATTTTTTCCCAACCAATCATAGACATTTTATTCTCATTAATATCTGCACCATTAAAGAATCTCCTGCGAATGGACTCCATCTTACGTAAACCACCAACAGGATTTTTATAGATTGACATCAGATATATAAGAAGCGAGGTAAGGACAGCTTTATTCAAAGTAAAACGACCACCTATAAAAAGCATTTTAATTTTCCACTTAGATAAATGGGATAAAAGTTTTGCAATAATGTTGGGAATTAAAAGTCTTCTTAATACTGTTGAAAGATTCTGCTTCTAGTCAATGATAAAAGAGAAGTTTCAACTAGAGACATTAATGTTGATTGAAGACATTAATGATGATTGAAGACTTTATGGTTGAAGACTTTATGATTGAAGACTTTATGTTGATGAGAAGTTTAATTGAGGTGGTTATGGAAAGTATTGAATACATTTGATTAATGTTGACCACATAGTTAGAAACATATTGAATACTTAATTATGGTATTTAATATGGTTGACTAGATTGTTGGGAAATATATTGTAAAAGACTTAATACTGGCAGTACTAATATTAAGTCTGGCAGTATTAGTTAATACTGGTAGTACTAATATTAAGTCTGGCAGTATTAAAGTTAATACTGCTTGGTCAAACAATTAAGTCTTTTGTAATTATAGTAATAGTTATCAATTAGCGTTGATTTAGGGAAGAGTATAAGCCTTATCTCTTTAACGGTTTTAGGGTTCCTTAAGTCTATAAAAGGAACATAGAATAGTATTGTAAACATCGGTTGATTGAGCATTTGCAATCAAATAGTAATAGTAATAGTATTTTTAGCATATTGTTCTTGTGTTCATCTTGGTATAGATATTGATATTCCGCGTCAATATTTGTATTCACAGTTATTGTCTCTCATAGTATCTTTGGATTTTTTCAGAGTATATAAGTGTTTAAGGCTCTTTAGATCCTGCTATTAAGGTCCTACATGTGGTTATCAGAGCCACCAAAGGGACTTAACACATAGGTTTGAACAAAGATCCAAAACCTTTTATTCACAAATCAAGTAGTCATGTCTGCATCGTTGCTTTTTCATACTTCATGATGATGAGGAACTTTCTCTTCATGATGATGCATCTTTGGCTGGATCTGTACCAGCATCCAACAAAGGAGATGCTCCTGCTATACCACCACAAATAATTACCACAAATATACTTTCGAACATCAAACTGCCTGTCCTTCAAAAAGATGATTATGATACGTGGGCCAATGGAAGAAAATGGAACATTATCTTGAGTATATAGATAATGAGTTGGAAAAAGTGATGATTCAAAATGGTGAACTCAAAGAAGCGAGTAGTCACGAAAGGTAAGGATGGGTATACGGGTTCTTCCTTCCCTAACACACGGATGGCAAGAACAGGTTGCTGATGAGGAAAGAAAGGAGCTAAGAACACTATTGCTAATGGCTGTTCCAAAAGTTCATCTCAGAGACGCTTTTCATTTGGCATGGATGATGCCAAAGAGATTGGGCAGCCATCAAGACAACGATGTGGTGGTAATGGGAACTCGAAGAAAAATGCAAAGGAAGCAGTAGTGAGGAACTGAAAAGGAAGCCTTGAGACCTTGATGTTGGTCAAATCATTTGGGTAGAGCCAGGCTGCAGCATGAGAATCAATCATGCTCTAATGGACTTACACTGTGAATATGAGGTGTCAATGTGCTCTAAATTTGTTTAGATTCTTATTTAATGCTCTTAAACCTAGTATGATGAATTACAATCTGAATTTGGTGGACCAAGAAGCTGATTAACTGCCCATAAGTTAGGTCTTAAGAAAGTAGAAGCTCAGCTTAGTGCCTCCCACAAACAGCAAAATTTCCTTTAATGAAAAAATTACATTTTCACTTGCTAATTCTTAATTTTTGATAAAAGATGAAAAGTTGAAAAAGTATAGAAGAATAGGAATGAAAGCGGTTCGCTATTGTCAAATGATAATAAGATGCTTTACAAAAAATTGTTGATTCTTGGTTTTGATCCTCTAAAAATCTTTGGGATTGCTATTGATTTGTGGGATGAGCTCAACTGTTTAGCTTAGGGTTAGGAATATTGCATAAAAATCTAAGGCTGAGGTCCTAAGTTATGAGGTTCAATAGATGGTAAACATATTGGTTTCAGGGGAAGCTTATTGATTAAATGTTTAACCATCTACATGCACCACTGAAGGAAAAATGTTTACAAGTTTCATATCTACAAGAAGACCCCTATTGGATGATTACAAAAAAGGGAAGAAGACTACAGATATATGATTTGCAGCTTATTTTATGTGGTGACATGATACAAAGGAAGCTTGGAAGTTTGTTTCATTCAGGGAGATGATTACATCTCAACTTCTCTAATTAAGGGGAAGTTTGTACGCGACTTTGTTTGTTTTGTCATCATCAAATAGGTAAAGATTGTTGGGATTCTTGATTTGATGAGACAAAATGAATAAAAGAATGAAACAAGAAGGACTAATTTAGCATTATGGGATTCTAGAATACTTGAAGTCAAACAGTAGTTATCTTCTCATTTAATGCAGTCAAACAGTGATTAATGTTGATTGAAGATTAATTACAACTTGAAGATTAATGCTGATTTAGTTTCCTAATTATTTAGTCAACCATATTAAATACATTGACTAAGTATTTAATATAATTGTTGACTGGAATTAGTTTCCTTTGTAAGTCTTGATCTCTCCCTATATAAAGAGAACATAGACATAGGTTTTAGGGATCCATTCATAGTTAGACTTCTCCAATGAGAGTCTAGATACACAAACAAAGCGTGTGTATAGTAGTTAGCTTATTAGTTAGTTTATTAGTATGAATAAGAAAACCTTGTTCATAACATTGATGTTCTTATGTGTTATTCCGTTGTGCTTCATGTCATTCAATGTTATTATATCCTAGATGGGCAAAACGATCTATGAAGCCTACAATTAGGTTTCCACAATTGGTATCAGTGCCACCAAAGAGACTTTACACAAGATTGAACATAGATCAAAACCTTTTATTCCACCAAATCAAATAATCAGAGTCTAAACGCATAGAAAGCGTGTGTAGTAGTTAGTAGTTAGTTTCTTTATTAATGTTTAATAAAGAAAACCTTATTAGTAACATGATTGTGTTCTTTATATTCCGCTGCGTGTTACAATCATTGTTATCATACCCTATATGAGTCCTAATAACGATCTATGGAATCATTATAGGATTTCACAATATAGTATGGTGATTATATTTGTTAGGGAAGATGGAACAGATATAGTATATATTAATTTTGGTGCCATGATGAAATCTATATCTAGAGATGACCTTACTGAGCTGTATAGGATTGTGATGAATACATATGGAATGGCTGGGCCAGAGGATAAGTTAGAAAAGGGATTTTGGAAATGTTTAAGAATTATGTTTGAAGAACCTCTTAGCACAGATTCTATATGGAGTGAGATAGGACAGCAAAAGATTATAAGTTGGAGATACTATGATACTTGTAGGGTACATTGTTTGAACTTAGAATCTATGGATGTTTACATGTTGTCTGATAGAAAGTATCCTTTATCTGCTGAGGTATGTCAAACTATGTTGAAAATGAAGCTTTTGGATGGAAAGATGAATGAGGATTGCTATAGATTGTTGAAAATGATGGAAAAACAAGCTGGAATTAGAAAGTAGTGAAGTTTGTAAGGTTTAAAAACCTAGGATAGAAGATGAGAAGGATAACACTTGGTGAAGGTGCTATGCACTAACACAACAAATGGTTATCAGTTCACCATGTCTAACCAACATAAGGACTGGCTAGTCCAAGAGCAAACGGCTCTTGGTAAAGACTTCTCAAATCCGTTCTATGGTTGACAACTTGCAAATAAGTTGTATGGTTTTCAACTCACCATATCTGTTAAAGTGAAGAGTTGGCTAGCCCACAAGTTTATGGCTTGTGGTAAAGGCAGTGGAAAAACCATAACTAGTCCATAAGATTATGGCTTATGGTAAAGACAAATTGCAAATCCATATTAGATGGTTGACACTTTACCAAAAAGTGGATGGTATATCAACTCACCAAGTTTTATGTACAAAGAGTTGACATGGTTATCAATCCACCATGGAATTTACCTTTTCTAGGTGCCAAAGGATTGACTAGCCCTGAGCAAACGGCTACAGGTAAAGGCATATCAAATCCGTTGATGGCTGTAATGGTTTGCCAAAAACCATATGGTATTCAACTCACCAATGTTTCAAGTACTGAGAGTTGAAATGGTTTTCAGTTGACCATGGACATACACCTTTCTGGTGGCCAAAGAACTGACTACTCCAGAGTTAATGGCTAACTGGTAAAGAGACATCAAATCCATTTAAAATTTTCAATGATTCACCTCTCACAGGAGTTAACACACCTGGAAGTGATGAGAATAGACTGAAACTTTATGATTTGATGTACAAAATTGTCAATGTTGCTGATACAATGGATTGATGAATAGCTTTGAAGGCTAGTTGCTGTCAAGATTTGAAGACTTAAAGACATATTATTTTGAAGACAGAAGTTCAAGACAATCCTCTAAAGCCCAAAGTGAAGCCAAAGTACGAAAACCTTGTGATAACATTGATGTTCTTATTTGTTATTCCGTTGTGCTTCATGTCATTCAATGTTATTATATCCTAGATGGGCTAAACGATTCTCAACATTAAGTTGGTAGGAATAAGACCATTAGGATTAATATAAGTTGTTTAGTATCTAGTAATTAATAATTGTTCTTAATTTCTTGATTATATAAACTGATAATGAGCTTTTGTGAAATAAAGGGGTGTTTGGGTCAAGCAGTTCTAACTCATGTTAGTACTACTTGAAGCCATTAGACTCTTTGATTCCATTTTAAATCTTAATTTAGGTTTATATGAGTAAGTTTTGAGAGCCTAGTTGAGCTTTATCTAATTCCCTTAAGATAGCTAATTAATTGTTAAAATCTGTTAGGCCTAGATTAAGTAGCTTAATCATTTTTAGCTCTATTGATTTCTAGTTGTTATCTTTACTTAATTTGTTCTCATTTTGGTGTTTTAAAGTGATAGAAACCAGCTCCTTAGGCCTGCATTTGTTCAAGTTAATTTTTGGTCATTTAGTTTGCAAACTGCATCAGATAGGGATTTAGACTAGTAGCACTTTTCATGCTTAATTATCAGAGGGTAATTGTAGGGATTAGGTTTTGATTTTTTAGCACACAAGTAGTTTATAGGTAGGTTTCAATCTGTTTCAGCTTATTTTGTCTTAAAAAATTAATTTGAGTATCTGTTTTTAGCCTTAAAATTCAGCATTTTCCATTTTCAAAACTAAATATAAAACTCAGCTCCTATTGAGGGTTTAAGCCTTTTTCAGCTAGTTTTTTCTTTAAGCAATTGGTGTAGTTTTATGTAGCTTATAGGTCATAGTTTAAGCAGGTACAAGTTAGATTATCTAAAAGTTCCATTTGCTCATTAAAAATTAAGCTCAAAAGAAGCCATTTGGCTTGTTTGGTATGCAGTTTTCTTATAAGTGTTTATTTGAAATCCTCAGCTTATGGCTTGCCTCTTTATGCTTATTTCTAGTCTAGAGTAGTTTATTAAGTTTAGGATTGAGTTAGTCTTAGCTTATCTTATTTTTGTCCTTAGCTTACTAAGTCATTTAGTGAAAGCAGCTTAGAGATTAAAGCTAGCAGTACTAACTCTAAGTTAGTAATGTTGTGTTTATTTAAGCATTTCTTGCTTAAATTGTTTGTTCATTTCTTTTCAAAATTAGCTCATTAGGTTAGGGTTAACTTAGTAGGTGCTTATTTTGCTTAGAACTTAGCTTAATTTAGCTTATTAGTTGCTTAAGTTCAAAAAGTAGTTTTACACAATTTGTTGGCTTTTTAGCTGATTTCAGCTTATTTAGGGAGTTTTAAAAATAGTTGATTTTATTAAAATTGATAGTTTTTAGCTTTTTTATAACTTTTCTTTTAAAGTTTTCAAAAAAAATAAAAAAAATAGTAAAAAGCTAGAGGCAGGATTCGAACCTGTGTCCTCTAGTTTCATACATACACGCCTTACACACACGCACACTAGCAAGCTGCGCCCTTGGGACTTTTTCAAACAAGTATCCCACTAATTTTCTTTTATACACATTTAGTTTTCCTTTTCATTTTAAAAAAGCCGTAGCTTATTTCTTAGAATTTAGGGCTTATTGTTTCAGCTTACTGTTAGTTAACATTTTTATAAAATTTGTTACACTTTTGTTCACTTTCAGTAATTTTCTTAATTTTTTAATTTAAATTTTGGTATTTTTAATCATTTATTTTCATTAAAAAATTTAAAAAATCATAAAAAATAAAAAATAATCAAAAAAATAATTTTATTTTTTATAATTTTTTTATCATATTCTAGCTTAGGTTTGAAATTTTTTTTCGTGGGGTTAATATTTTGAAAATTCACTTTTTAAAGAACGGGATTCGATCCCCGTTCTCGTTTTCTTCGTTTTTGGCTTAAATTACTCTCGGTTTATAGGATGACTCAATGTGTATATTTTCAAAAAGGTTTTAGTTTTTAGTATTATTTAAAACATTTAATAAATAGTAACAGTGAAGTTGAATGGAAAACAAAAAAAAATAGGTACAATGATCAACATTAAAAACATTTTATGAAAAAAGTTTTTACAATGGAACCCTTGGGACAACAATTAAAACCCTTTTACCTTTTGGGGAAAAACCTATAGTTGAAGCCTGCTGCAATGGAAAAGCACTTTGTCAAAAAAAAAAAACACTTTTGATTCTTACCTTAAAGGAGAAATTGGGTTTGAGTCTTTTGGGGACCGGGCTAATAAAAACAGGGAAATTCTTAGAATCCCAAAGGACAGTGTTTGTCGCCATCAGTTAAGCATAAAAAAAAAACAAGGGGGGTTTGGCAGGTTTGAAGGAAAATTTTTGGTTAGGGGGGGTCTTCAGGGAATTCGAATGAAGGGACAAGTTCTTGTGTGGAGGGGAAAGAACTGAAGGATAATAAAAATTTATGGGAAAGGGGTCTTTACTGAAGTTTGCATGTTAGGGGTGGGGGACATCTATAAGGGTAGTTTTTGTGTTTACTCGGGTAGGGATAGGAGTTTGAAAATCGTGTCTGGTGGAAAGGCCATTTAGGGGCCCTAAATAACTTCCCATTCCGTTCCGCTTATTACTTGGGTCCATGCTTCAGGGGGGGATGGTCAATGGGGGGCCCTTGGAAAACACAAAAAGGGGTATTGATAAAAGGGAGGGAAAATTAAATCTTTGGGCTGCATGTGGGAATTTTAGGGGGAATTATGGTGGAAAAACAGGGGGACGCTTGCAAAAAAAACCCCCCAAATGTTGGGGAAAAAAAGCAAAAATGATTGATATTCTGATTCCCCAAGTCTTCACCATAAAAAAAAAAAAACAGGGCAAAAAGCTACATGTCTTTAACTCAGGGAAAAATGCTGTTATTATATAACAAAAACAATGCTCATCTGAAAAAAATGCTTGGGAGGGCCTTTTAGGGATTACTCTAGCCGCTTTGATTGTAAGATTTCTGGAAAAAAAATCAATGTTTTTCTTGTTTCCTAATCTAAGGTAGATTATTTGTTTTCTGAGTATCAAAAAATATATTGTTAGTATTGGTTTAATCTATTGCCGCGAATTCTGAGTGAAACTGGAAACTTGGGAAAAACTCTTTGCAAAAAGCTTTGCTTCCAGGTAATTGCTTGTTGTTTCTTAATAATCAAACAAAGGATTGATTTTTATAAATTTAAATTATCAACATGGGCTTTTTCTTTTTTACATAACTTAAAAATGTGTTCTAATCTCAGAGTAAAATTTAAGTGGTTGCAAAGCTCAAATCGTGGAAAAAAATGTGTGCTGTGGTTGGTTTCTTCAGAATTGTGGTGGGTTTCAAATAATAGCATTTTCAAAAAAACCTCAGGTGGGGGGGAAAATTAATTACGGTTTATGCTTTTGTTCTTAAAAAAAATTTTTTTGTTGTTTTTGGTTATCTGATAAAAAAAAAATAGGCGTTTGGGGGGGACCCAATTTAATACAGGGCCCAAAATTGGAATCCCACCCATCTTGTAGGAATCTAAGGTTTTTTAGAAAATTATAAAAACTCATTTAGTTCTCAATAGCCACACGGTCTTTGTAATAGGTTTATAACATGACAATTTTTTCCATTACTATTCTTTAAAAGGTTGGAAAAAACATTTAGGGCTTTGTTTTTTTTAGTTGTTGGTTTTCTTGGATTTTGGGGTAAGAAAATTTTTTATGGAAGGTTAATTTTTTTTAACACATAATGGGTTGGTTATTATACGTTTTCTAAAATTGCGTTTGGCTTTTACATTATAAAAAAACGTTACTTTTAAAATTTTTTTCTTAATGTTATAATGTGCTAAACTTTGGGGGAATTGCTTTTCTAGTCATTCAGTTTTAAGATTTTAAAATTTATATTTTCCCTTCGAGTTTTCACAGTAACTTATGTTAATTGGGGTTGTTTGTCTTTTTTTTTTGTTTCTTAGGGTTCTCCAAAATGAAAAACCCCTGGTTTTCCTTTTAGAAAGAACAAAAAATTTATTTCTTTCATTAAAAAAAAGGATGGTTGATGGTTCTAATTGTTTGGGAAGTTTGGAAAATTTCCATTTATTTTTTAGGCCCAAAAAACCCAGTTTAAGCTTTACCAAAAAAACTTCATTATTTGAGCCGTAATGGGCCAAAAAAATTGAGGGTTGGGCTTGGTAAATTTTAGGTCAACTTAGGGAGAAAAAAATAGGCTTAAAACTTGGGATTCCTTTTAGTTGCGGGCTAAACTTGACACAAATGTTTAGTTGGGTCGCTACCATTATAATTTTCTTCTTTTTTTCCTTTTGTTTTTTAATAAAATATTTATCGAAAAAGTTAATGGAACATTGGTTGTAAAAAAATGGAAGAAAAAAACATATATTTATGCAGTAAATAACCTTTTGTGTTCCATTTACATAAAACCAAATTTATGAAGGTTGTGTCTTTGAAGGATAGAGCCAACCATTTTTCCTAAATCCTACCATTTCAAGTGGATCAAGGGGGGAATTGAGACCGTCAGTTTCATTTTATCAATTTAAAAAACAAAAAAACTGGCCATTTATTCATTTTGAGTAATTCATTAATCAGGGGGAAGGGGACTTATGTGAGGTTATTTTCGGGGTATTGTTCTGCGTTCACTAGATGATTGGCAAAAAGGGGCCCAAATTTTTCATAAGAGTGAAGGTTTGGGGACATGCAAGTGGGGTATTAAGTATCACCTAGGGGTTTACTAAAAAAAGTATATACTTGTAAAAACCCAAAAACTAGTGTTTGCATATATAAATTCTTTTTTTTTTGGGGGTTGAGTTATTGTATGATGTTTTAAAATGGCAAAATCCCCAGTACTTCAAATTATTCTATAAGGTGTGGTAATTAAGTTATAGGTTCAAAAAGGGGGGACCTATTTTATCGTTTACCATTTACATGGGGTATTTCAAAAAGTTTATGGGATTATGACCATGTTTAAAAATAAGGAATGGCAACTTTTTTGGTATTCTCAAAAAACTTTGCGTTTTAACATTTTAGTTGGTAAAAACTCTTTTTAATTCCTTTAAAAAAAAAAAAATTGATTACTTAATAATGAAAAGAAAAATAGTTTCTACGGGAGTATCATTTTATTTGGGGGGGCTATTTAGGCACTTGGAAGTGCCTTTTAGCATTATTCATTGTTGGTTTTATACTTTGGTTATTTCTTGAATTTCCTTAGTAATTTGCGGATCGAAATAGGGACCTTTCTAATACGGGATCAAAAAAATAAAAGGGATGTTGATGCTTTTATCATTAGTGGTGATTTTTTACTGTCTTAACTTGGAATCTTGTTTTCTATAAGATTCTAAGAATGTTAATCTTGAAGTTTTTTTATTTTTTGTGTTTTTGTGTTTAACCTTTTTTTTTAAACAATTCCTTACAATTTCACCCATTACGATCCAAAAATAGATGTTTTTAGTTTAGTTACTTGGGCGTTTTATAATTTTTATGTCCTTTTCGGTAATTCTTAAAAAAAAAATACCTTCTTTCTTAGGCCATATTATTGTTTTGTTTTTCAGATGATTTTTACAGTGGGGATGATGAATTAATTTTGGGGAAAGAGGTTTGCCTTTTTTATCTATTATTATTCAAAAAATTATGTTTAAAGTTTTATTTAAAAAAAAAAAAATATAAATTAGGATTTTTTGGTTTACATTTTCACAGGTGGAATAAATAATTTTTGTTATTACATATATCTAAGTTTAGGTACTTTTTCATTATGTGAACAAAAAAAAACTTATTTTAGTAATACCAAATTATTTTCTATTATAAAAAAAACCTTTTTCATAAATGTGAAAAAAGAGTTATTGTTAATAACTAAAAACTAAATTTATAAAATTGTCAAAACATGAAGGGGAATTGGAAGGGATTAGGAGGAAGGTTTTTGCACAGGGGAGAAATTTTTTAAATTTAAATTTTCAACATTGGTGAAAAAAATTTTTTAAAAATATCTTAAATAATAAATAAAATGAAATTTGTTAAATAAAAAATGGTTATAATTAATTATAATTACCCTATAACTGGTGAGTTAAGTTTTTCAACTGTGCCAAAAAAAAACAACAAAAAACTATAAAAATTTATATTAATTTTGTGTTTTAAATTTTAACATTTTCCTTGTTTTAAAAAAAAAACACTTTGGACTTCTTTAAAATGTAAAAAAAACTTCGGATCAGGGGGGGAAAAAAGGGTTTTGACGTTGGGGTTAAAAAAACTCAGATTGTAGAAAAGGATTTTGGGGGGGGTGTTTGGTCAGTTTTCAAAAAAATACATTTGGGGGATAATCCCAATAAGTTAGTAAGTTGAAAAGATAATTAAAAAAGCCAGTTTTTTAAATGGGATAATTAATTCGAATAAATTTGAATCTTTCCTTAATTGATGGGCCTTATTTTTGGCTATTTGGAGGGGATTAAATAAAGGAATTTTCAAAGTCATTTGGAGGTTGGTCATACTATACGGAAATGAATTTGAGTGAAAAAAAACAAATTTATAGTAGGGAATTCAAATGATATTGGTGAGTTTACTTATTTTCATGTTGGGGAGGAGTTGCAACCTTTATTGTTTAGAAAAAAAAAAATTTAGACCAAAGGATTTTTTATTTCCAAAAAAGAAAAAACAAAAAAAACCGATTGGGGGAAAGGGAAAATGGAAGAAAAGGGGAGGAGTCACAATGAAAGGAAAATGATATTAAGAGGTTTAATTAAGAAAAGTTATCGAATGGTTATATTTGTTTTCAAAAAAAAAATAAATCAATAAAATGGATGATATTTTCAAAAAAATCAAATAAATTGGGGACATAGGGGGATTTTTTCAGAAATATAGTTGGAATGGGTTTGGTTTCTTTTTATTTGTTGATATATTTCAAAAAATGGGTTATATAGTGTATAAACAATTTCAAGAATGTGAAGGAGCAATATGGTTTTGTCAAAGGGTAAACGAAATAAAGGAAAAAGAAAGAAGAAATAGTAAAAACCAAAGATGTGGAAATGAAGTAAATGTTCTAAATGTTTTTGATCCTAAAAAAAACAGTTATTTCTGAAAAAATCAAGAGGAGGGGATGTAAGATTGGAAAATGATAAAGACGGGAGAAAAAAAAAATGGTTTTTATGGTTATCATTGGAAATTTTTATAATGATGAAGTGAAAAATTTCCAATTTGGGTTTTTTAAAGGTTTTAGGGAAGAAACCTTCATGATTTTTTTAAGAATATTTTGAACATCCCAATAATTGTTTAGGTGATAAAAGAAAAAATAAGGGGTGTTTTATAGTTTGGTTTTTGAAGATTTGTTTTTTTATTTAAAGGTGTTATTTAGGGGCCAAAACTTGCTGATTAACTCTTTTATCAGGAAAAGTTTTTTTTGATTGGGGTCTACTTTCAAATAAAAAAAGGAAGGGAAGATGTTTTGGATGTTTAATAGACGGGGGAAGTTAGTTTAAAAGTTTTTGTGAAAAAAAAAATATCTTTCCAAGCGTTTTGCAAAAAATTTTTTGAGCAAGGAGGGATTAAAACTTTAATTTTTACTGAGTGGATTTAATTTAACTTGTAGGGAAATTGAAATAAAAAAAATAACTATAAGGGGAGAATAATTGATAGTTTTAATAAAACCATTATTTTAAAGGTTTTGGTAACTATTTTATCTTTACCCCCCATTGTGCAAAATTATAAGCAAATATTGAAAGGGATTTTTTCTCTTATTGGCGTTGTGGTTATACGAGGGAATTGGCATAAAATTATGGAGGATATTTTTTAATTATGGTGAAGTAGGTGATTATTTTAAATTTTGTAAAAAAAAATATCAATCACTTCTCTTGCAATTTTATGAGGAAAAAAAATGGAAAGCTTGGATCTGAACTTTATCGGATTTTTTGTGATTTTACCCGAAAGGTGGCAAAAAAAAATAATTCATATTTGTTTATTTATATTCTCAGGTTTATTTAGATGGGATTTTTTGAAATTTTATAAGGGGGGAATGAATTTACCCGAAGTGCAAAAATATCATATATATTCATGTTTAATAGATGATTATTTAAATTTTATAAGAATATCTTCACACGTGCAAATTATGAGCGATGATTTATGCTTTGATCTTACAAGCGTATATTTTTATTAGAAGTGCAAAAATATGAGATATTGACATCTGATAGACGATTATTTAAGTTTTGTAAGAAGGTATTCACGTGTGCAAATTATGAGTAAGCATTGAAGATTTGATTTTACTAGTGTGTTTTATATACTAGAGTGCAAAAATATGATATATTGATATGTAATAGAAGATTATTTAAGTTTTGTGAAAATATCTTCATGCGTGCAAATTTTGAGCAAGGATTAAAACTTTGATCTTACTAGTGTATTATTTATACTAGAATTGCAAAACAAATGAGATAGTGATGTTTAATAGACGATTATTTAAGTTTTGTAAGAATATATCTTCACATGTGCAGATTTATAGCAAGGGTTGAAGATTTTATCTTACTAGTGTAATTTTAATACTAGAAGTGCAAAATTATAAAATATTGATATTTAATAGATAATTATTTAAGTTTTATAAGAATATCTTCACACGTGCAAATTAGGAGCAATAATAGAAGCTTTGATCTTACTAGTGTTTTTTTATACTAGAAGTGCAAAAATATGAGATATTGATATTTAATAGATGATTCTTTTATTTTGTAAGAGTATCTTCATGCGTGAAAATTATTAGCAAGGATTTAAGCATTGCTCTTATTAGCGCATTGTTAAACTTGAAATGGAAAAATATTAGATATTGATGTTGAATAGAAGATTATTTAAGTTTTGTAAGAATATATTCACTTGTGCAAATTATGAACAAATATTTTAACTTTTATCTTACTAGCGTATTTTTATATTATAAGTGCAAAAATATGAGGTACTTATGTTTAATAAACGATTGTTTAAGTTTTGTAAGAATATATCTTCACATGTGCAAATTATGAGCAAGGATTGAAGATTTTATCTTACTAGTGTAATTTTAATACTAGCAATGCAAAATTATAAAATATTGATATTTAATAGATAATTATTTAAGTTTTACAAGAATATATTCATGCGTGCAAATTATGAGCAAGGGTGAAAGCTTTGATCTTACTAGCGTATTTTTTATACTTGAAGTACAAAAATAGGAACTATTGATGTTTAATAGACGATTATTTAAGTTTTGTAAGACTGTATCTTCACATGTGTAAATTATTATCAAGGATTGAAGATTTTATCTTACTAGTGTATTTTGATACTAGAATTGCAAAATTATAAGATCTTGATATTTAATAAACGATTATTTAAGTTTTATGAGAAGTGCGTGAAAATTATGTGAGATGATAGAAACGTTGGTCTTACTAGCGTAATTTTTATGTTAGAAGTGCCAAAATAAAAAAAATTTGAAGCATTGGTCTTACTCATCCACTCATATCCATTTTGGACAAATCATCTTCATCATTACTACCCACAAACTCACGATTATATTCTTGATAGCATGGATAGCATTTTGGACCAATCATCTTAAAGGTATGGACGTTTTTTTTAATCAAAGTGTGCCTAATTTCTTTGACACATATGGGCTTATGAGCTTATCATTGATAAGCCATAAGCCACTTATGAAATTTAAGCATAAGCCCGAATATAAACTTAAAGAAACGCCTCTAACTGTTTGGTTAGCTTGGCTTCTCATTGTTATGCTTCGATTTTATTTCTATGATGGTGTCGATTGAAATACTAGATTGAAATACTAGGACATAATTATTTAGTGTTATAACAAGATACGTGTGGCAACATGAAGTTTTTGGCGGGCTTATTTTGTAACCTAGCCAAAACCGATACGAAAATAAACAATTTAAAATGATAGAATTCATCTTTATCTATCATATCAACAATAACCTATTGTATAGGTTGCTCATGGTCTTTTGGGTTCACAACCTACACCACGCCAAAGTCTTGCTACAATTCATAATTAGAAAAAACCCATTTTTTATTCACAACCTATTGTGTAGTGTCGTAAGTTCTTTATTCAAATTTGTCTTTCAAAAGAAAAAAACTCATTTTGAATAAGAAGTTAACGAATACCTCAATTGAACTTTCTAGTGTTAAAATCTATCCCAATAGTTCATGATGGCCCTGCTACTTTTGCACACTTTGCAACCTATAAAATGATTGTTAAATTATATATGTTCACATAAAAGATGCTGACCTTTTTACTCATAAGAATAGATAGTTCATCTACAAACATCAATAGTAGCTGACATTTTTTCCTACATGTCCAACATTCAACTAAAGAAACAAGCGATGTTGAACTTGTAACTCGACATAAACTACTCACAAACAGAATTCACCACACATTAGACGCCTCAATTAATTATTTTATCAAGTTTCTTGGCATGAATTTCTTGAATAGATTGGTAGAACATCTAAACACGTGATAGTTAGGAGTTAGGAAATTATAACAATCTTGTTTAGCACATGTATAATACACTTGAGCTGTTAATTATGATTATCCAATATCACTTTCAAAACTTATATCCAAACATCCCCTCAAACTAACTAGGTATCCCAATTAGAACAATTTTTCTTTCTTAGCAAGACAGCAACTCAAATATAGCCTATTTGGCGACATATTTTTCTTTACCTAGTACAACCAACTCTGTACCAACTGCTAAGACTCGTTATTAGAATACAAGAGTTACAGGTTTAAGACACGCTAATGTGTTATAGGAAATAGTGTATAAATAACATAAATTGTTTGGTTCAGAATACAAGAGTTACGGGTGTAGGAGGGTGGCGCGTGACCGATGTTGCGATGTTGCGATGCCACTAAATATTATAGTGAAATAACGCAACCTATGTCCTCCGCAATCTTTTGAGCTTGAATCAATCGTCTTCGGTCTTCGCTCTCTTGCGAGAGCACTTGCATTTTGGCCTTGCGGTCTAAGTCGTATTGTTCCGCCATGAACTCTTGATAAGCGACCGGGTTAGAACCGGAGCTAACGGTCGAGTTAGAACCGGTACATTGACTTTTAGCAATTTGTTGCAACCCGGGTGGCCGAGGCAACTCATCATCTTCAAAATGGTCCGGTTCCTTGTCGGTACCCCGAAGACGACTTCTTCGTTGAAAAGTCGATTCGGGGTTTTTCCACTTGTG
>BQNB010012672.1:2291-78716 GCA_026074375.1 Tanacetum coccineum
TTTTCGGGTTAAAACATCATTGCGGGCTGAGTAGCAATATTATGCGAACAAGACTGTCGAGCTTCAGTGTCATAAGCTTAGTGTAAATGTAATCTAGTTTTGTGATGCCTGCATGTGTTGCATTATTACGGAAAATTCTTGCGGCCCTGCATAATATGATTTATCAAACCTATGAATTCACCAACATTATTGTTGACGTTTTTAAGCAATGTTTTCAGGAGATCAATAGGCATGGGATGCCAGGGATGCATTGGGTTACATTTTGGATTGCACGCTTAAAGATTTAGGTGCATCATATTTTGGGAAATGTATTGTCAACTTTTGTAATATTCAACAATGAACAAGTAAAGCTATATGCTTTTGTATTAAGTCTTTCAATTAAATCCAATGTATCATTTTAAACGACTTTTTGTGTCATTCTTATATATCTTGTGCTATTGATCTATGAAGTAACACGCCCCGGACCCTTATTCCGCTGCGACCCAATTTGGGGGTGTTACATAAAAGCATCTTGCTTTTAGCAATACCTGATGAATACCTCCTCAAGTTTCACAATATTGCTGATGTTAAATCTCTGTGGGAGGCAATCAAATTAAGGTTTGGTGGTAATGTAGAATCCAAGAAGATGCAGAAGAATGTTCTAAAATATCAATTTGAAAATTTTTCTACTGCATCAAATGAAAGCTTGGACAAAGCTTATGATAGATTCCAAAAACTGATAAGTCAATTGGAGGTTCATGGTGCTCCAATAACAAAGGAAGATATCAACCAGAAGTTCCTTAGAAGTCTTCCTTCTTCATGGAATCAGATTGCTCTCATCATGAGAAATAAACGCCTTTTTCACGTCGCTTACTATACGGCTTGGGAACGTGGATATAGCACAGATCGGTCTTTCTGTTTTTTCGAGAACCACAGAATGTTAACAACAACATCCAAACGGAACCTACAAATACCAGCCCTAAGTGCTCAATCTCGATCCACATAATCTCCCGTCGTGAATCAAGAATCGGCCATATACTACAGTTTCTATGCAATCCCCTTAGGATACCATAACATCCTAATTACGTCAGTGCCTTCTTAATATATCAGGAAGATACCGTTAATAGAGACCGCTTTCAAGGTGAGAGGTTTTTGGGAGAGCCTCTTGGAAGCGCGGCACAAAGGCGACATAAACATGATATCGGGTATACTTGCCATTAGGTAATCACAATAAAAACCTGACTCTATCATGCCTCGATACCTTGTCTACCAATCTACGCGACTCATACTCTTCGTCTTATACTGTGAGTTAGGTAACGTGTGCTGCGCGCATGAGTTTTCATTGATTTACTATTCTTCAACCCAAATTTCTCAACGACACTTTCCTAATATACATTTTAGATTTAATAAAGAAAATAACCGATCTGTCATTTGTTTTTAATTTGTAATCCAAAGCAAGAAAGATACACAGTTCACCGTCATGCTCACTCTTAATCTCGTATTCATGCATTTGCGCAAATTCATCACACATGTCCAATGACAAAGTATGAGACCAACATATATATGTCGCGTTGACATATAATTGAACGACTGATGAGGTTTGATACACCTTTCATTTTAGTAAAAAGCAAGTGTTATCCTACCCTTTCTTCAATTTACATATTCATGTTTAATAAGAAACAACATTTATTCCTATCATCTACCAAAGTCTTTTGGAGTGCCTATGTTTAAGACCGTATAAAGCCTTTGTTCTTAGAATTTATCAAACATGGATCCGGTTTTTCTCAAAGTCAATGAATCCTAGAGGTTTTACCCACGTATCACCCTCCTCATTGATAAAAACCATTCAGGAATTCAACGTCATTTACATCCATTTGGAATAGCTATAAACATCTAAAACACAAGCATAAGCTAATAATGATCCTAATTGACGTCAGAGTCTAGCAACAGGGGCATAAGTTTCCATCATAATCGACTGCCCATAATTGTTTGATTAAAGCCTTGATGAAACGTAACCTAGGCCTTATTTCGAGAACAATTACCGTTCTCACGCGTCTAACTTATTTTAAAAACACCCACTATTTCCTATGATGTCACTATTCATAGGTTGTGAACTAACTCCAAACGAGTCGTTCAAAGCAATGATTGATTTTAATTCTTCTAGCATAACAGAGTCTCATCCTAACTATCATCCCATTAAGGCTTTACTTCCACATCATTAGGTTCTCTATAGTTGATATAACAAACAAAAAAGGTTACTTGTTATTTCGTGCCTCATGAATACCTAAAGGGTTCTTTGGTTAGAGAGTTTCCTATAACATTTTTCCAACTGGATGGTTCCTAAATTCCTTAATATTAGACTATTTCGTCAATCTCTAAAGTTTTCATCCTCAATGTCATTTCTTTTTTTCTGGGTTTTTCTTTTCGGTAACCCTTAATTGTTTCTTCATCATCTAAGTCATCCATCCAACAAGGTGATGTCTTAAGGGTGGAGAGTTTTCATCGAATGTCGCGATTGCGAGTGGTTCTTCGACTTTCCTAGTATAGTTTGTTCTAATGATGATGTAGCTTTACTACTTTGCGAGTACAACCTAAAAGATACCTTCGTATTGCATTTTCTTGGGTCCAAACTTTGTAAGGTAAAGTCCTTAAAATGTTTAAAATGAAGCACTTGCTTCCAAAACACTACTAAAATAATAAAGATAGTCTTTCTTACTCTCTCAAGAATTTCTTCATAAGGAATTTTTCCTAGGATGGCTCTAATTAGCATCATACGGACATTTGAGAAGGTATTATAAGTATCTACGTCGTTAAAACCAGAAACATTATCGGGTAACAATGCGCCTCATATCAACATAGTCCTACTCATAATTCTCTGCGAAGTGTCCTATAATTTTCCTTTGACCACAGCCCATTTGATTGAGGAAAGTTCTGCCTGGACGCCCGAGAAGTTAAGTGGTAATACCAATTGGCATTTACAAATTCTCTCCCAAATCCACCTCATTAATAAAATTCCCTACCGTGGTCGGTTTCCAATTGACAACTATAGTACATCCTAATTGGTTTTTTGCGAATCATCTTCTTACTAAATATTTCGAATTGAACGATAGGCTTCACAGTTTGAGTTCCTTAAGCTATCTAGTCCAGGGCGTATACCTAGAGTATCATCTACTATGACAAGGAGTAAACGCGTTATCCTACGAACATCCGTCACGAGCGGATGACCGAAGAGATCCATATGAAGGAGTTCTAAGCATCTAGTTGTTGAGACTATATTCTTAGCCTTATGACTAGCGTGAGCTTGCTTTCCAATTTTGCAAGCATCACAAAAGTGTTGATCAAACTTAAGCTTAGATAAGTTTTTAACCAATTCCTTAATGCTAACGATTGAATGAGACGCATATTTGCGTGACCTAATCTCCTATGCCACAACTTGGAATTTTCATTAATCGTTGCTAGACAAATTTGGTCATTAGGCTTATTTCCTAATTTTATCACATTTAAGCCTTTCTTCCTAATACCTCTACATGTTCTACATTATCTATTTAGATAGAGTCATTCGAGATCGTACCTTTGCCAATGATGTTACCGCAAAGATTACTACCAAAAATAACATTACCTCCGTTGTATGCCTTGTAGCTTGAGAAGAGCTTTCGGTTACCCGTCATGTGTTTGGAGCATCTGTTTTTTTTTATATAATTATATATAACTATCCTATTATCCACTCATTCGGTTCCCAAGTCGACTCCAAGGCCATATCTATTTTATATATGAGGCAACACCTCAAAGATTTGGTCCCTATATCCATGGGTCCAAATTTGTTTTGTGCTAGAAAACATCCCCTTGCATTGATACAATTGGTTGAGGTATGTAGAAATGGAAGACACATTTTTCCCATGGCAATGTAACATCGACTGGGAAGTTTGTTTTCAAGTTAACGAAAAGATCCACGAGGTTGATTTTTGTCTACCACGTTTCTTTTTGGTTGCGATGTTTTAGGACGATAATAATTATTTGTGACTCTTCTAGGTGGTGGAGTTTTGACCTAAAATTAGGTTTTGAATTCAACCTTCGGGTTTTTGATAATAGGCTTATAAAATTGTTTAACTCATTATCACTCATCAACGAGAACTCTTACATATGTTTCACACAATATTGTTTTCGTCCTATGACCACAAAATAAGATTTTTTCTAAAAAGCATACACTTTTTCTCAGATCCAGTGTGTAGTTCTCTTGTGGCGGTCCCCATAATTTGCTTCAAGCCGCACTGCACATCTAAGAATGGAGCCACCCAGTAATTTCTATTGGACACTTTCCAACAAGAGGACCGCCTTTTCTTGAGCTTTCATAATTTTATTCTTCCTTACTTTCACTAGATGATACTCAAATAGAATTAACAACCCGAACCTACACATTTCTCACCAGAGGCGGTTTTTTGCGATATCTTTAACAACTTCATTTAGCAATGTGTGGCCTTTTCAAACACTCTGGATAGTTTCTATAAGAACTTCCCTCCTATTAAGCTTTTCATTTCATCTTTTAACCATATGGCGAATTTTAGACATTCGAGCATCATCTTCCTTGTTTTCTTCTCTGTAGTAGACGACAAACTTTTTATTAGAATACTAATTTCCTTTTCTAAATATCTCTAGTGGCTTTTAGACTTATTCTTTATTAGTGCATTTATCCTTTAAAGAAACTCATTTTGCATATTACTCCATATTTATTATCTAATACTAAATCATCTCATTTAGACGAATTTTCATACCTAAATAAGCAAGGCGATTCGAAACTACATCACTTGCGAGATTGTATAGCTACTAGACACATTTCGTTATTGACTTTCCCATCATCTACTTACCCGAGCTATCACTCCAAGAAACCTCAACAAACAGCTCCTATTGGACTTTCATGTCTTTCATGGCGTGGAGTTTCGGACCTCTCCAAAAAGCTGATTCGGTGCGTCGCCGCACACTCTAAGCATTTCTCTACTCGACATTTATATACCGGTTCTTGTCATCAACGGCTTCTCTTTAGAAGTCTTTTTGCGTCGTTCCGAGGTTGTCCTCACGAATCTACCTCTTCTCTTTAAAGAACACTGAAGTCTACTTACCTAGCCATGACGATAACTCTTCGTCTTCACTTCCAGACGTCAGAAACACATTCGTCATCACTAGATTCTTTTCTTATGCCTTTAAAAGTAAGTAAGATTTCCATTCAAAATTTTTCTTTGACTATTTCACAAATCTGGAATTTGTATGATCATTTCATGAACTTTAAAGTTCCAGATAAAGTTCATCAAGAGATAGTGACTTAATTCTTTTTGGACACTTCAAATGCTCAACAAAAAATACGAATTGCCTGTGACTTTGCTCTCCATTTAGGATGTAAAGCCCTAAGAAACTTCCTAACATAGTTCTTGCTAGAATAACCTCATCAAGAGCTTTAGACTAGTAAAATAGGTGGTTAAAATATCTACAAAAGCACTATCTAGAGAATCGTCTCTTCGGAAATGATGAATGTTCATATGTTGAAACCAAAAGTTTGATCTTATTATCTTTGACTTGATTATTACCTTGATGGGTGATTAACAAAGTTTTCCAAATTTCTTTTGCCGTGTTACACATGAAAATTCTTTCATATTCTTTTATAGGCAAAGCATTATAAATAACCATTTTAGCTTCATTATTTTTTGCGAGACTCTTTTTAAGATCATCGCTTTTTTTAAAAAGGGATAACCTCATCTAATTTGGTTTCTGGATTTTGTTGAATGGGTTGAAAATCAATATGTAGGTAATAAACATCCCAAAGATCTAGAATTTTGCTTAACATATATATTCTGGAATCTATTTTTCCAATAAATAAAGGTACACTTTTCAAAGGATATGTGGTCTTTTGCATGGGGGTGGGGGGGGGGGGGGGGGATGGGGGTGGGGATTGCCTTTCTAGGATATTTGTTGGAATCCATAAGATCGATCCAAGCTTTAAAATGCAGTATTTTTTACAAATCTTAAGTGACCTCTTGCCTTCTGATACCAAATATAGAACATAGAAGGGGGGGGGCGGTAAAAGTTTAACAAATTCTCCTTTTACGTTTTTAAGATGATCAACCGGAAAAAAACACAACGTGTCTTATGACGATTGAGTCACAAGAGGTATATCTAAACTTATCTATTTCTAATAATAACTTAAGTAAATTGCAAAAAAGAAATTGAGGAACTTATAAAACTTAAAATGGATTTTGTAAAATCTTTTAAAATACTAATTAAAGAAAAACGGACTCTTGAAAATGAACAAACTAAAGTACTTAATAAGATTAATGATCTTGAACTTGAAGTAAAGAGACTTGCAAAATCCAAATAGGTAGTTGAACCTTGCTCAAGTTGTGAAAAACTTGCACATGAGGTTGACTCTTTAAAAGGCAACGTATCTAATCTTAAAGGAGAGACTTTTAATTTTTGCAAAATTAGAAAAAAAATGGTAAAAAGACTTACGCATAAATAAATTTAAAAAGCTGCATTCGTATTCGAAGGTCGCGCGAGCTCGTATCAAAATACGATAACATCATAATTGAACCGACTACATGAATAAATTTTGGCTTTTAAGGAAGACATTTTCTAACTAAAACATATCATGCATTTTTGAAAATCAAAGCGAAATTATCAAAACAATTTATATCATAAGCCTTACAAGAACTAAGAATGATAAGCAATCGACGGGATTAATGTATGTGGACACTAGAAGGGGGGGTTGAATAGTTTACAGGTTCGTTTTACGTTTTAAAAATTAGCTTTCAAAATATTTAGATTCGAGTTGTATGTTTAACCAATTCACAATATGAACACACAATATAACAATCTAAATTAAAGCTAAATAACAATGACAATAATATTAAGAGATAAGGAAAGGAACAATCAAACCAAGACGCCAAAATTTTATAGTGGTTTGGCTACGAAGCACCTCTTCGCCCTACTCCACTCCCCGAGTATCCTACTCGAGATTTCACTATGTCAACAAGCTCCCTTTAGGCGGAGAAAACTGTTTACACGTCACTTACGTTATTTTATGACACTAAGCTAAATGTCGAGTCCTAATCTTAGCTAGAACCAATCTACCACTTCACAATCAATACACAATCATTAGATCTACACTATCGGATTTACACACAATCCGAATCGCACAAATACACAAGATAATTACAATAGATATTTGGTACTTAGAAGAAAAGAAGAGAGATGATTTGTTTGTTCATACCTTAAGTGATTACTAGAATCTTGTTTCTTTGCTAGAGCATTCGAAAGTTTAAATTGGCTTTGGCACAAATTACTTTTACATTTAAACTTAAAAAATCAATCAACTAGCCAAACAAAACCTTGTTATTGGTGTTTGCTCTCTTTTCTACTCAAAAGACAAACCATGTTCATCATGTGAAAAGGGAAAACATCACAGAGCCAATTTCAAAACAAAACAAACATCATCAATCAAGAAATGTCTTCATCTTCTTCACATTGATTTATTTGGACCTATAACTCCTAGGTCCATTAAACATGAAAACTATACCCTTGTCATTGTTGATGAGCACTTACTATATACTTGGGTATACTTCTTAAGAAAGAAAAGTCATGCACCTGAAACCATCATGGCATTCATCAAAAAAGTTGAAAATCAAAATGACATTCATGTTAAACAACTTAGAACTGACAATGGCACTGAATTCAGAAATTACATACTTGTCAACTTCTGTGATGAAAATGGAATCCCTCAAAACTTCTCTTTTCCTTACACACCTGAACAAAATGGTGTTGCGGAAAGGAAAAATAAAACTCTTATAGAAGTTGCAAGAACAATGCTTTCTGAATCTATCTTTTCAAAGCAATACTAGACTAAAGTTGTAACCACTACATGTTACACTCAAAACAGGTCCACTATTGTCAAAAGACATCTCAAAAATCCTTATGAAATCTTTTATGGGAGACATCTAAATATCAGTTTCCTTCATGTCTTTGAATGTCCAGTTTACATTCATAATCATAAAGACCATTTAGAAAAGTTTGATGATGGATACTTTCTTAGTTACTTACTTGTATCCAAAGCGTTTAGGTTCTTCAACACTAGAAGATAACAAATTAAAGAAACCTTCCACATCACATTTGATGAAAGCACTAAGGCTATCAAGTTCTCAAAACCTTCAGTTGATGACATTAATATTTCTCAATCTGAAAGATACCCACTTGATGAATATCTTCATCACTTTGAACTCTCTCAAATGTATCAAGTTGACAGTAATGTTGTTTAATCCATAGAAACCTATGATAGACCTGAACCAATTGTCACTGAAGATGTTGCTTCCTCATATCAAAATGATCATGTTGAACACTTCAATCACACCAGTGATGAAAATATCATTGAAAGCCTCATAAAAACTAAAGATATTCAGTTTACTGAACCACCATCCTCTACAACTGAGTATGCTTCAGCATCAAATAAAGTTTTAACAATCCAAACAGAAACTCTCACTTCCACCTCATCCTTCACCACTTCAGGTCCTCAAGACAGATGGTCTAGAGACAAACACATTGAGTTGGTTAACATTATGGGTAATCCAGGAGCTAGAATGCTCAGAAGAGCAATGGCTAAGGAACTAAGTGTCGCTTCAACTCATGAATGTCTATTTGTAGATATTCTATCAGAAGAATATCCCTAAAAAGTTTGTGAAGCACTTAAGCGTCCTGGATGGGTTGATGCCATGCAAGAGGAACCGAACCAATTTGCTAGAAATAAAGTCTGGTCATTTGTTCCTCCATCTTATGGAAAAACCATAATTGGCTCTAAGTGGATCTTCAGAAACAAAAGGGATGAAAATGGCATTGTCATAAAAAACAAGGCAAGACTTGTAGCTCAAGGCTACAAGCAAAAATAAGGTATAGACTATGATGAAACCTTTGCTCCAGTTGCAAGAATTGAAGCAATTAAGATCTTTCTTGCCTTTGCCACATACATGAACTTCATAGTCAATCAAATGGATGTCAAAAGTGCATTCCTAAATGGAAAACTGAAAGAAGAAGTTTATGTTCAACAACCTTCAAGTTTTGAGAGTAGTGAATTTCTAAACCATGTTTACAAACTGGACAAAGCCCTATATAGACTTAAGCAGGCTCCAATAGCATGGTAAGATACTCTCTCAACCTTCCTCACTAAACACAAGTTTATGAGAAGAAAGATAGACAACACATTGTTTGTCTACAATACCAAATATGATGTTATCTTGGTTTAAATCTATGTTGATGATATCATCTTTGGGTCAACCAGTACAAAGCTTTGTAAACAATTTGCTAAGCTTATGATTCAAAAGTATAAGATGAGCATGATGAATGTCCTTACCTATTTCCTTGGATTTCAGATCAAGCAATCTGAAAGAGGAATCTCTATCAACTAAGAAAAATATCTTAAGGATCTGCTGAAGAAATATGACATAAATGGTTCATGAGTGAAAACTCTAATGATACACCCTATTAACTTAGGACATGATCTCAATGGCAAAGTTGTAAATGAGACTTAGTACAGAGGTTTGATTAGATCACTAATGTACCTGACAACAAGTAGACCTGACATTCATTTCTCAAATTGTCTATGTGCAAGATATCAAGCAAATCCTAAGGAATCTCACATTATTGCTGCTAAGAGAATTTTTAGGTACCTAAAAAGTACTCCAAGTCTTGGTCTTCGGTATTCAAAATGTTTATGTTTTAACCTAAAAGAATACTTAGACTCTAACTATGTTGGATGCAATATGGACATGAAAAGCACTTCAGGTGCTTGTCGGTTTCTTAGAGGAAAACTTGTTTGATGGAGTGCTAAGTAACAACAACATGTGGCTATTTCTTATGTTGAAGCTGAATATGTAGCTGCTGCTAGATGTTGTGCCAATATACTTTGGTGGAAGAGTCAGCTCAGTGACTATGACATTATATATGAGAAAGTACCAATATTTTGTGATAACATAAGTCCTTTTATAATCTCAAACAATCCAGTTCTTCACTCAAGAACAAAACATATTGATATCAGATTTCACTTTATCAGAGATCATATCATAAAAGGGGACATGAATTGCATATCATTCTTACTCAGTATCAACTTGCTGATATCTTCACCATGCTACTGGATGAACTAACTTTTAAAAGATTGTAGTTGACCTAGGTATGCTGAACATTGATGGAACAAAACTTGAACATTTAAATGATTTATCAAAAGAAAACTGAAGAGGTTCGGTGTATGTGTCAAAACTGAACAAAACTAATTTCATTCTTTTAGTTCTGTTTTAATTTTTTCTACCTTTAGTTCAACATATCATATCACCAAACCTAAACCTAGTTCAGCTAGTTGAAAAACTCAATCCAAAATTTTCAAAGAAAAGATATTTTCATAATATAAATATTTTTAAATAGGTAATTTCTTTCCAAAGAAGTTAATTCTTTTTAATATTATTAAAAAAGAATATACAAACGTCCATATGACCTCACCTACTTTCTCACCTACTTTTAACAATGAAATGACGACTTTTCACTGTGTAAGGTGTTAGAGAAATAGTTTTGATAGCTTTTATTAAATGCTATGTTTTAGGACACATTCAAAACAAAACTTTTTAACTTCCATTTGGCAGTTAATAATTTTTCAAAGTTTTAAAACAATCACAAAACCATTACAACATCTCATATAACATCACAACAATCACATAACACAATCACAAGAATACTCATAATCTCAAACTCTCTCATCTCATAACATACTCAACAACATCAAACGCACAAACCCTAATAAAAAAACTAATAATGGCAAAACAACAACCACCACATTCACCACCATTACAACAACATGAACAAGATCAACCAAAATCACCATGAACTTCAATTTCTTATGATCCTTCACCATAAGTTGATTACAATCCTGACTTAATCAACATCAAAACCAACAATAAAGTAGCCACTCTTTACTTAGAACACGTGAATGCAAACTACTTCAAATGTATTTCTGATTTCATCTCTTAGTGATGCCTTCACACAACATTCACCAAAACGCCTTCATACCAATACAAACAATATCTTGTTGAATTTTGGTACACTGCCATAAAAAATTCAAAAACATAAAAGGTGTGGTTCTCAATCCCTTCTGGTAGCACTAAAGGAGAAGTTGGCCTTACTTCATTTGGGAATGCCATTGGTGCAAACTATCTCCCTTATTTAAAAGATTATGTTGATCTCCCTAACCAATCTGTGGTCAAACAATTTTTCACAGAGATTGGGTACAATGATCAAATAGAGGCAACTGGCACTCTTAGAAAGAGTTGTCTTCCACCTAAGTGGCGGTTGTTAATGGCCCACATCATACAATGTTTCAGGGGAAGACTGGTGGGTATGATTATATATATTTTAAAGATGCTATGATCTTGTATTGTATGGCAAATGGGGTGAAAATTGATTTTGCAAAAGTAATATGGTATGACCTTCTTTCAAAACTTCAAAAGAAACACAAAGAAAAGGTTATACCATACTCCACGTTTATTTCTTTGCTGCTAGAGCATAAAATGAAAGAAACTTATGAAAACCCTGAAGCAACATCTATCCACACTCCAATATTTAGTGTCAATAACTGGACACTAAAGAAAGACCAACCTGAAGGACCTCCCTTTACAGCTCATACGTTGGACATCTGTACAGCTAATGGTCCAGAAGAGTTTAAAGCTCCTAAAACCACTCCTAAAACTGAGGAGTTAGATCCTAAAGGCAAAAAGCCTGGAGCTAAAAATGGATGCAGGAAAACCATTCATAGTGATTTATACTCTCCAGGTCAACTGAAGCAACATTCATTGGGCCTCTCATAAAATAGGTCACAGAAGCTCTCAAAGGCCATTCCAAAAAGATAAAGAAGTACGTAACAGCCAAGGACAAAAACCCAAGCCAACCTTTAGTTTCCACACTTGTGGTCACTAAAATGCATAAAGAGGTCCTGCAAGCAACAAGTGTCCAAACTTCTCTAGGGGGAACTAATGAAGGATGAGCCAATCCTTGGCTCATTAGTGTAGAGTCAGCATCTAAATATAAACTTGTTTATTCAACTTCTAAAATTATACACTCTAAGTCTGCATCAGGACATAATGCTTCAACATATCTTACAGTTGAAGCTGATCTTAGAACATCTGATCCTAAGAATTTTTTGCCTCAAAAACAAGGTACGGATGAAGGAACCATAAGCTATTCATTTAATCATTTTATTGCATGAACTAACCTAAGTGTTCTTGTACACAACACCCAATCTGCTGGAGATATGTTAGACACTACCTACCAGAAACAAAAACTGAAAAGGAGTCTACCACCAGAAACTTGTTTGGATGATACTGAAGAAGTTGATGAAAGTTTTGATGATGATGATGATGAGATCAAATAGGATGACTTAACAGAGTTGGTGAAAGATACATGTACTGCAGCTACGAACTTGGATTTTCTTGAAGATGATCAACCACTTCAGATGTCCAATGAAGATGAGGCTGAAATTCAAGCTGAAACTAAAGACACTTCAGTTCCACATCCACCTCTATCTCCCAAGTTAATCAAGATTCAAGAGCTCACCAATCAAGTTCTTCTTCTTCAGTCTCAGAAAATAAGCTGAAGAAAGAATAAGTTACTACTGAAGCTGAAGTTGCTTTACTTAAGGTACAACCTTCATTTTCCAATATTCAACAGCTCACAAAGCTTCTGATAAATGCTCTTAAACTTAAACTTACTAAGCTTTTCATAAATCATGACTTGAGTGCATCCATCCTAACTGAGCTGAAAGAGCTCCCATCTAAAGTAAATGAGATCAATGGGGCAGTGGGGGATTTAAAGCAGTATATAGAGAAGTTCGACATTGAAGTTCCAGGTGACCTGAAAGCACATCCTGACAAGCTGGAAGAATTTCAAACTTCTTTCCCAGCTCTCACTACTAAATTTGCCTCTTTGGAAAGCTTCAAGCTGGACTTTTTAGTTGGATTACTTGATGAAAGTGGTGGATTCCATTCCAACCTCCATCGGTTCTCAGCTCACCAAACGAAAAGTGTTAGATGTCGTTGCAAGTTTGCTAGACAGGGTTGTTGCTGCTCTGGATAGGTTTGCAAAAGCCATTGATTCAGCATCACAAAAAGCTGTTGATCAAAGTGTTCCTTCAGCAGGCCAAGTTGGCACACCTTGCTGAGGGGGAGAAGAACACATGACTAGCCACCATCACTCAACTATTCCAAAGAAGGCAAGAAACGCATTTTGCTATTGTAAACCTGAAAAAACAACCAACCAAACCAATCACTAAAATAACAACATTAATCCCTTCAAACACAACAACAACAATAGCTCTCATCATTCCAACAACTCTATTATTCCAATAACCCTTCATCTCATGTCCTCCAAAGGAGAAAGTTAGAGACAAAGGTAAGAAAGCTATGACTCATGAAGAGGTAGCCAAAGAAGAGTCTAGTAGTGACTCTGATGTTGAAATGAGACTTTCAGGTACTTTGGAAGAAACTTCAAAGCAAAAACATCTCAACAAATTCACCTATATCACTGAAAGTAATGAAAAACATCAAATGAATGAGGAATAAATCAAAACCCAAAAGGGCATTGAAAAGATGTTCAAAGCTGATGTTGTCAGGTCTGAAAGAAAGAAAGGGAAACAATTTTTGATTAAGACTATGGGTCACAATTGTCACACCCTGCCAAAACGGAAACACGAGGCGTAACGAAAGAGGAATCATCACAACACATTGATGCCATAATAGAGAATAACTAAATGCATTCAAAAATCAAAAAGTCATGATGACACCCGACACAAAAGGTGACTTGTATCAAGGTTAATTGTAACCACAACAATACATAGTCATGAAATAACAAATCCAAAACACCATAATTAAAATATCATACGTATGAAAGTACAAAATGTAAATGATAACAATAATGACTCCAATGCAAGAATCCTAAGGTCTCGCTAGCCATGTAGTCTCATATCCTTAAGCTTCACTATAAACACCTGAAAAATGCATACTCGAAAGTGTCAACATTATGTTGGTGAGTTCGTAGGTTTAAACTTAAAACAATACCTTAGCTATGAATCATACCAATAGGAAAACAATGAGTATTATACGCATCTGTAAGCATTTAATCAACACATAATCAAATTCACACATCCAGGCTTAGATTAGCACTAGCGTCTCAAACGCCAAGCTCACCAAGAATACATACAACTTATACACAATATGGGTAGGCGTTACCCCTGCTCCAACATCCACACAATACATGTAGGCATTACTTCCGATCCCATATTCACATAACACAGGTAGGCGTTACCTCTGATCCTAAATTCACATAACATAGGTAGGCGTTACCTCTGATCCTAAATTCACACACATATAGCAATACAATAACACATTATGTCCAAAATATCAAATCAATTTATCACAGCACTTAATTAAAAAGGGGCTACTAAAATCCGCTTCAAAGATCACATGCGCGCACAAAATTCAAGCAAAAATCTACACAATTATATAACATAGGTTACACGTGGTCAAGGCTTATAACCTTAACTATGTAACCTTCAATTGATGGACCACTAATGTTTGAAAACACACCCATGGTCTATCCTAACACGTTCCCATATTTTATCTATACTTAAATCATGTTTTACCTTAATGTTTAAAAATCCAAGTAGAAAATTGAGGTCACTTTACGATTTTTATAAAATACTAAACGACCTCCTCTGACTCCCAAAACCCAAACAAATCAACTTCAATGAGTTCTAAACCTACTGGAATTTTTCCAAGTGATGAAAATAAGTATAACTATTTTTTAAAAATTCCACAACATAAACTGTTTAGAAAATGACCTGATCGCACACCAAAATGTTTGATTTTTCTAAAAATACTTAGACACATCAAAAAAATCTAGAAAAATTGCTGAAGTTACTAGACACCTTGAAAATATACCAGCATCAATTTCATGATTAGTAAAAATATTTTCATGGGGTTTTTGACCTCACCAACATGACTTAAATCTGTCTAGAAAACTTAGATTCGACAACGAATCTGGTAAAAATCTTTTGACTGACTTCCACTTACTTTCAACTCTTGAGACCTAATTCATTGGAAATTAGACTTTTTGTAGTTTATTTTAGACCCCAAAAACTCTATAAAACTTATACGTATCATCGAGTAATGACCTGATCAATCCGACCTAAAATTCTGCTCACTTTCAAATTTGAAATTAACACAATCTAAACCTAACCAAACACATAGTTAACCTCCTAATTAATCCGTAATCATAATTTTATGATCAAAAATTATAAATTTGTGAGATTTTAAAAACCTTAATTTTTCCATCAATTAAAATGTTACATAAATTAAATTAAACAAAAATATAGATTAAGGATTATACCAAAAACCTTTTAACTTAAAAACACATGATCTTTCTTCTTAAAATCGTTTAAAAAAAATTTGATGGGTTTTCCTTGTTAATCATAAAGATTCATAACATAAACAATGATTCGGAGGTCGGGAAGGATAAAAGTGAAACTTAACAATATTATTAATAGAGAAAAGTAGAGAGGGAAAGATGTGTGTCTTTCTAGAGAGAGAAGTGAAACACACACACTTATGATACAAATGATTATCATCACCCTCCTATGGAAGTATAGGAGGGGTATATATAGGCCTTGTGACACATAAGTATCCTAATTAGTCGTTATTAGTCCCTATGTATCACGCCTTACATCATCTAGTGTGATTGCGTATAAGTCAACATAGTTTAAGGCTAACAATCTTCCCCTAATATGTGGACATACGAAATTAGTTACAATGCTCCTAATATGTACAATTACAACAAAATAAAGTCTTCCAAAGTGCTTTCATTACTAAAGTTGTCTTCTAAGTTCTTCTGGTCTTGAAACGGGTACTCCAGCTTGGATCTTCAATGTCTTTACTTGTACAAGAACCATTGTAAAATGCATGAGTTGGATTAACTTCCCCCCAATCCATGCAACATGTCATGAAAAGTTTTCTTTATAAACTCCTTTTTAACAAAGTTTCTGAATTAGCTTCCCCCCAAACCAACATCCCTATCTTGAGCAGATTTTGAAACTTTGATGTAGCTTGAACAATCTTATATTTGTCATTGACATGCACAGCGGAATTTTGTAGAAGAAGAAGTAAACCATACCAAATATTGCTGCTACTTGTCATTTGGTCTTGGTTATTATCCATTCGGGGGTACATGCAAGAAATCAGCAACAATTCTTCTCACGTATGCACAATACTTCATACAAACCATACTAAGTAAAGTAGTATACACTACTTCCCCTGGAAGTTGACTTGATTACATCAAAGTACACATTTTCCCCCAGGATGGTTGCGAACACTCGGAAGCATCATTGTTGTGAACGCACATATACTCGAGAAGTTCTTGTCATAAGCGCAAATCTTGAAAAGTTATGAACGTCATTGAAGAACTTTGAAAATTTTGCTCAGACTGTGAAGTACCATTATCTTGGAATAGCACAATAATATCCTATGAGAATTGCTGATCACATCTCAACCTTTAAACTCTCTGGCTAACTTACCAACCTCGTATTCTGTCGGCTATTATTATGAACATGGTGAATTAAATCTAATATACCAAACTTGAAACTAAAGTAAAATTCCCCAAAATTGTTACTTAAGCTTGCACTATTGTTGATTAAATAACGGTGCAAGATTAAATCTTTAAGTACCCTATACCCAATATCAAAAGTATAAGAAGTACCACACCTCTTAAAACTATCAACATCTACATCTGCGTGTGACACTGAGCACCATAACGTAACTCTTTAAAGTGATAGTTATCCATGTAACACCCCCAAAATTCGTGTCGCAGCAGAATGATGTGTCTGGGGGCGTTACTTCAAAATACACAGTGCTAGATACAAGAGAACGACCTCTAAATGTGTCATTTGAAAAGTAATCTCGTTGATTTCCTTGAAGTTGATATAATGTTTGTCCCATAATTGCATCATAATGAAAAACTTGAATGTATAGACTCCAAGGCACTACAAGTAAGCCAAGTATCTATATCGCCTGAGAAAAACATTCTTAAAACGGTCAACATAAAGTTGGTGAGTTCATAGGTTAGTTTAAATATAAATGTAAGTTTCAAATGAAAAGACCTTGAAGCTATGAATTATACGACTAAGATTGATAAAAGATGATTTTGATACGTATAAAACTCTATGCCCTAGGACCTCCTTTTATACACCAAGGAGTCCTACTCGGCTTACAATACTTTCCTAAGTATATAAAATATTTTCTATAAATAACTAATACATATCAAGTAAGCAGTACTAACAAACAGTACAGAAACTTAATACTACCAAATACTAACTACTTAGAAAAATTTTTCTGAGCAGATAGTGTGACTCTTCAGCAGCATTAACTTCAAGCAGTCTTTGTACTAGCAGTAGTAACTTTCACTAGCAGCATTAACTTCAACTGAGCAGTCTTAACTTTGTACTAGCAGTACTAACTGTGTACTAGCAGTAGTAAACACTTAGCATATTTTCTTTGAAGTCCATGAGCATTACTAACTTCAGCTGAGCAGTATTAACACAAACATGAGCAGCAGTAATTCAAACAACATTAAGAAGACTTTTAATCCCAACAATCCTCCCCTAAACTTGATATTCTTCTTCAAAATCATCAAGTTTCTTCATTTAAAGCTTCATCAACACCAAGAGGATGCTTCCAAATATTTCTTTACTTCTTAAGCTATTTTACAATGAATTTAAGAAGCTGATAAGCCATTTCACTTTCATAGTCAATCATAAGCTTCTTTTCTAACATCATTGTAAGTGTAAGATGGTGTAAGAGATAACTTTCGTCTCATACAACATATAAATCTGCACATGTTGCATCCTCAAGAAATGTACTCTACAGGAGTCATACAGCTTCCAACTTCAACACTTTGTAGTCTTGTTGATTCCTCCATACATTATCTTCTACTTGTGTTTTAAACAGTGGTTGATGAGTCATATCATTCCATAATACCAGAATCCAATCATTCAACCTGGTCTTGTTTATCCCATATTTAAGCTTTTAACCAACTGTAAAAGTTTTCCAAATCTTCACTGTCCCCCAGAAAACTTTTAAGCATGTGACTAAAGATCATGTACATTTGAGACTTTCCATCAGCTCTTATTATTTGATAATAGCTTTTTCTTCCTTCTTTATGAATCTTCTAGTCAACAATACTTGGAGACTTAACAGCCAAAGGAATAACATCAATTGCTACTTCTTCTTCATCTGGAATGATTTCCATTAACTTTTTAATCTCTGCTATTTCTTTGTCATCTTCCACCTTTTGCTTCTTTGTAATCTCTTGTGCTAGCTCAGTTCCTGCTCTCTTTTCTTTGCCCTCCACCAACTCTGTTCTAAAGTCTTCAAATGTATTTACCCTCTTGAATGCTCTGTCAAACATCTCTTGAATAGAATCAAAATCTTTCAACTTCAAATCATTGAGCTTGTATCCTTCCATGTTCTTTAGGTAAGTACACATTATCTTTCTCTGTTGAGCTTTTGTTGGTGTTTGTTTCTTTTGCTCTTCATCTCTTTTAGCTGCAAATCTTTCTTTCTTTCTCTACGAGTTATTGATATAATGTACCTTTTTTCACAGAACAACTCTTTTGTTCTTGTTCTTCAATCTTTTCAAGCCAACTGATGATCAGCATCAAACCCTTTGCTGCAATCATCCATGTTTCAATCAAGGTAAATATTGACTGTTCTTGTTCTTTTTCAGCTTTTCCTCTCTGCAAGTCTTTCTTCTTCATCAAATTATCTCTATCTCTCTATAATTTATAGAGATGCAACTTCTTCAATCAATCCTGATTAGATCTTTCTTTCTTTAAATAAATTTATAAACTTATGGTTCGGGGATTTACAATTTATTTATTTAAATGAAGAGGCGTCCCAATCCTTTCAAATAAAGAAATTATAAACCATCCTACTTAATAATTCCCGATGCAATACGCGTACTTACATAACCTTCAAGGTGATGGGTGACATGATGATGCATGTGCTCTAATGAGTATGGGATGAGTGTTTAAAAACCCGTCTTCGGAGACGGGGAGTAAAACTATCAAGGTATATCGACATAGAGTTCACGAGTACTCGGTTAGAGTAAATAAGGTAAAAGTATCGATGAACGAGTCAACATAGCAATTATCATGTAAATCCTTCTATTACAAGTCCCGCCCATACAAGACTTGTAATACTTAGATTCACACATAATTCTATGTAAACAAAACTGTGATGAGTTTTGTTAACATAGCAATTATCATATCAATCCTTATATTACAAGTCCCGCCCATACAAGACTTGTAATACTTAGATTCATACATAATTCTATGTAAACAAAAATTATGACGGTCTCCGTGTAATACGATATTGTATATAACTATGAAAAAATAATATTCTTAAAGACCATTGATCAACTTACAATGTCTGAGAACAAAATGAGACAATTGTGCAACTCACAATGTCTAAGAAGTAAAATGTGAGACCCTTGTGCAACTCACAATGTCTGAGAAATAAATGAGACCATTGTGCAACTCACAATGTCTAAGAAGTAAAATGAGACCATTGTGCAACTCACAATGTCTTAAGAAATGCTCTGGTATTTATATAATTAACTCTTATATAAATAAATGTACGATATACGCAAAAAGGATGCAAGCATATATATATATCATATATATGTATGACATGTAAGCACTTAATGCAGCACGTAACCTAAGCACATAAGCAAGTAGTGTGTATGCACTTTGAAAATGTTTGATGTGATGCAATGTTTGTGAAAACGGTTATAGTCTAGGGTAAAATATGCAACCTAGTTCTCTATAACCAGTGCTCTGATACCAATCTGTAACACCCCCAAAAATGTGTCGCAGCGGAAATGTGTCCGGGGGCGTTACTTCATAATACAACAAAGAAAGGAAGTGTTCATGATGATACTGAATAACATAGGTGGATACTTTACGATTATTGATGAATTGCATTATTAATTTTGATTTTAAAAGGCGTGCATGTATGTTTATTGTGGTTCAGTCAGTTCTCGCACTAAGATTGGTCTGAAAAGAAGTCCCGCCTATATATATATATATAAATATATATATATAAATATATAAAAAATATATATATATATAAAATAATATATATATATATTATAAATATCTATTATGCCACGTAAGCACTTAATGCTAGCACGTAATGGAAAGTGCACATAAGCAAGTCGCGTGTATGCCACTATTGAAAATGTTTTGATGTGATCAATATTTTGTGAAAACGGATATAGTCTAGGTAAAATATGCAACCTAGTTTCTCTATACCCAGTGCTCTGATACCAATCTGCTCACACCCCCACTAAAACGCGTCGTCTGCAGCGGAATTGTGTCCGGGGAGTTACTTCATAAATACTCACCGCATATAAACAAAAGACAACGACTCTCTCTAAATGTGTCGTTTACACTCAACACTCGTATGATTTCCTTGAAAATCTGATATAAACATTTGTCCATAATTCGCATCACCAAGAAAAACTTCGAAATGTAATACGACACCAATGCGCCGACTTCAAGTAAGGAGCCAAGTAAATCTATATCACCCGAGAATAAACAATGCATAAAAGCGTCAACCATACAAGTTGGTGAGTTCATAGATTTGTTAATATAAAATAGCTTAACCAAAGTTCTGTCACAGTGTCATTAATGTCCATCTTAAAATCCTAAAATTGTCTTGCTCCAAAATGTATGTATGATTTTTAAAAAATCAAATAATTGTAAAGTATGCATGACCATTTCAATCCTTAAATAGTCCCAAAATGTATAAATATATGTTCAAATCCAAGATTTGTAAAGTATGCATGACCATTGTATCCAATACAATAGTCATCATTTGTGATTATGATTACACCCCTAAGTTCATGAAACTGCGACGTAGACTTATTTGTATGCCACTTTATTCAAGGCACAGTAAGAATATACCCATCGTAGGTGTTCCCTCCAAGAACACCCGGGCAGTAATACAAGAATATGTTCCCATCATGGGTGTTCCCTCCAAGAACACCCGGGCAGTATTACAAGAATATGTTCCCATCATGGGTGTTCCCTGTTTGCCCAGTGATAGCTAATCACCCGAACGGGGATTCACCCGAATAGATCTATTTCATAACATTCGCGCTCACCCTCCAAGTGATTTACAGTTCATGAAGCTGTGACGTAGACTTATATATATACCCATCATAGGTGTCCCCTCCAAGAACACCCGGGCCTTTATTTAAAGAATATGTACTCCCATTACCAGTGTCCCCTCCAAGAACACCCGGACAGTACTGTATTGTTATCAGTTCAATCCGCTTAAGCTAATCCGTAATCATTTCAAAAGTAAAGTACATATTTGTGACCAATAATGAAGTCAATTTATGTATCCCATAGCAAGCTATGTAAATGAGTATGTAAACCAATTTGTAATCAACCGTGTAAATGCATTTGCAAACAAGCATGTTCTCACCCCAAAAATATATGTGAAACATGTAAAACGTTGGGCTATAAACTCACAATATCCTTAAGAAAACAATCACGTTGTTATAAGATAACCGAGTAAGTATAAGAGTTTGTGGACAAGCATGTATCCCCCTCGCGGGTTTATAAACATTTCAAAGATTGAAAAGCGAGGTTATGAAACTCACCTCGATGTTGAAGAACGATTGACAGATAGGCATCTAATATGCACAACACAACGGAAGACGAAACGGCTTGACCGAGGAGATGCAGCTTAACTTAACGGCTAAGTCCCACTAGCCTAGGATAATGTGTTTGGGTTTTCCGGTGAACGGTTACGTCAACGCGACACGTTGATAAAGTTTTAGATTTCCAAGTTGTAATAGTTTGGTGGTTGGTTAAATAAAATAAATCATAAAGTAAACGCAAAGTGTGTAATATATTCCGTATATATTACATATCAAAAATGAACAAGTATATAATTCAAATCGTGAATTATATAACAAAGAAAACCAATTAAATAAATAAAAAGTTCTCGTATAGATGTAAACGATGTTTTAAGGTTACAAATTATGTTAAAACGATGTTTGTACAGCTTTTACGACAATTATGATGCTATCTTCTAGTTGACAATGATAAAATATAAAATAATATTTTATAAATTTATATTTTGTTTCCTCGACGGGTCGTGTCCAAAATAGTTGTCTCATTGTAAAAGTATAGTTTTCGTTCGTTGCTCAGATTATCGTATAGTTATATTTTAGTATATTTTTAAAATATAATTTAGTCCTTTTATCGGTTTCTAAAGTAATAGCAGTTTTTGTGAATCATAAATATATATAGAAAATTATATAAATTTCATCATGACTTTTCCCGTTTATATAACGTTTTCCATATTTATAAAATCCAATGTTTTTCCACTTTTCAAACAAACCGTGTTGCAATATCCTCGTGCTTTAAATATATATATATTTTTATATATATTTCTAAACTAAACAATATAATGATTATTACATTTATTTAACCATTTAACCACCTTTATATATATCCGGTTTTAATATTTTTAAAACCTTAAGTTATATTTATTCATCGTTTTATATGAACCAAACGCACCCTTATGACGAAGCTGCCAAAACGCAGCCCTTATGGTGAAATTGCTAACCAAACGCCACCCTATACGGTTTTCCTGCTAACCCAAACACACCCGTTTGGCAAATCTGCCAAACCAAACAAACACCCCCTTATGTTGTTTTCTGCCCAACCAAACGCCCCTTGTGGGCTGTTAAACCCACAACCAAACGCCCCTTGTGGGCTGTTTTTAATACCAAACACACCCTATCCTGTTTCTACAAAACCAAACGCACCCTTTGTGCATAATATGAAAACCAAACGCACCCTAATCTGCCAAACGCGCCCTTGTGGCGTTTTAACTAAACCAAACACATCCATTTCTGTGATAAACACAAACCGAACGCACCCTCGTTCGGGTTCACATAAACCAAACGCACCCTGGTCGGTTGAGACCACAAACCCACGCACCCGGTGGGTGTTACCACCAACCGCACCCTGGTGTTGTTATAAAAACCCAACGCCACCATTTTTGGCCAGGAACCAAAGTGTTACTCTATTGTGAAAACAACCCAAACGCACTCTTGGTGCGAGTATAAAACCGCACCCTCTTGGTGCTTTGCTTAAACCGAGCGCACCCTATTTGTTGTGGTGGTTTTCCACCGAAACCAACACCCTCGCGTGGTGTTAACATATAAACCAACCGCACCCTCGGCTGAGTTTGACCCGCAACCCAACGCACCCAAAAATAGAAGAGAAACATGTTTGTCAAAATCAGTCACTTTACAGACTCCACCTAACAAACAACAAGCTGGAGGGACAAACGAAAATGTTATTGCACTAGGAATGTACAAAGTTGGAACGAGCCAAGTCACTAATACAAATAAAGCTAAGAGTGTTTTATCTTCTACAAGACTGAGCGCTACTTCTAGTGTTAGAAGACCACCGAATAGGGATTCATCGTTCAAGAATAGTGTTGTTTCAAACACTAAGAATTTATCAAAGAAAGTAAAAGTTTCTGATAGGACAAATAAAAAACCAGATGTTGCATCAAAGAATATTGCGTTAAATACGTTTGTAACTATTGATGAAATAAAAAATGCTTTTATAGCGAAGAATGTATTATGTGTTTCTATGCTAAGAATGTGCTTATCCCGTGTCATGATAATTATCTTGCGAAATATAAATTGAATGTGCATTCGAATGTTAGAAGAGCCTTATTCACTACTCCTAGAAAAGTAGAATCTACGTTTCAAGACACTACCCTTGTAGTTTCAAAAACTAGGTTTTCTGTTAAGATAGCTCAATCTAAGTCCTTAGATACTACTCCCGTAGTTTCCAAAACTAAGATTGCTGCGGTCACTCCCTTAAGTGCCAAAAATAAGGTTTCTAGTGCTTCTCATATGCGAGTTAATTCCCTTAGCAACTACATGAAGAACAAAATTTGAACTAGTCGAATGTGACAAAAGTGGTACGAATTACAACCAAACTTTTGTTGGTCACCTGTTAAAACGTCTCCGAATGTTAATAATGGTCTATCTACTGTTAAACCATCGAAATCTGTTAAAAAATGGGTAGTCAAATTGTCCACTTGTCCATGTGTAGTATCTTCATGTGTTGCAGGTGGTTCAAATCGTTCTGTGGATTGTTGATAGTGGTTGTTCAAAGCATATGACGAGTGATCGATCACTGCTGAAAAATTTCATTGAGAAATTCATGGGCACCGTCCACTTTGGGAACGACCATTTTACAACAATCACAGGCTATGGAGATTATGTACAACGCAACATCACGATTTGTCATGTATATTAGATTGAAAGGCTAGGACACAATCTCTTTAGTGTTGGACAATTTTGTGATGGTGATCTAGAAGTTTCTTTTCGTTTAAAAACATGTTACGTGCGAAATCTGGAGGGCGATGATCTGCTTACAAGGGATCGTGAATCCAATCTATACACTATCTCCATTCCTGATATGGCTGCTTCTTCACTCATTTGTCTTATGTCCAAAGCCTCTTCGACAAAGTCATGGTTATGGCACCGCAGACTTTCACATCTTAATTTCGATACCATAAACGATCTTACCAAACATGACTTGGTTGATGGTCTTCCGAAGTTCAAATACGACAAAGATCACCTTTGTTCTGCATGTGAGCAGGGAAAGAGCAAGAAAGCTTCTTATCCACCTAAATTGTTTCCAAGTTCTCATTCCAAGTTGGAATTTCTTCATATGGATTTATGCGGTCCAATGATGGTGGCTTCGATCAATGGAAAGAAGTATATTCTTGTGATCGTTGATGATTATTCTCAATTCACATGGGTATATTTTCTTCATTCAAAAGATGAAACCCCCGAGATAATAAAGAAGTTCATTGCTCAAGTTTAGTTGAATTATGACGCTAAAATTCACAAGATTCGAACTGACAACGGTACTGAATTCAAAAATGCAACTCTTAAGGCTCATTATGAAAAGTTAGGCATTATGCAACAATTTATAACTGCTCGAACGCCTCAACAAAATGGTGTTGTTAAACGATGCAATCATACTCTCGTCGAGGCTGCATGCACAATGCTTATCTTTTCACGATTACTTAAAGTATGCATGACCATTTAAATCCCCAAATAGTTACAAAAATGTACGTATGAACATTGTACTGCAATTGTTCAAAGCATGTAAGATATTTATATATATATCAGAAAAATGTTTCAAGTATGTATTACCACTTTATTCAAGGCACAGTAAATATCCATGTGAGTATAAAACAATGATTACGATTACTCTAAGCTCATGAAACTGATGCGCTAACAGAAATAATAGCCATGCGCTTACACAGGATGTCCCCACATGGTACCCTCTGCTTAGAATTAATTTACATGTGCCTTACACCGGATGCCCCCACTTGGGACCCCCTCAGCATTGATTATTTTACGTGTTGCCTACACCGGATGCCCCACCTGGACACCATCAGCATTGAATTACTTTACGTGTGCCTACATCGGATGCCCCACCTTGGGACACCCTCAGCATTGAATCACTTTATAACATACAACCTGAGCTAATCCGTAATCATAAAAGTATAGTATGTGTTTACGTTCAAAAACTAAACCAAGTATTGTATCTCCTCGCGAGATGTATAAATGAGTATATAAACCAAACAGGTAATCAACCATATAAATGCATTTGTAAACAAGCATGTTCTCACCCCAAAATATATGTAAAACGAGTAAAAACAGGGGAGCTATAAACTCACAATATCCTTAAGAAAACAATCACGTTGTTATAAGATAACCGAGTAAGTATAAGAGTTTGTGGACAAGCATGTATCCCCCTCGCGGGTTTATAAACATTCAAAAGATTGAAAAACGAGGTTATGAAACTCACCTCGATGTTGAAGAACGATTGACAGATAGGCATCTAATATGCACAACACAACGGAAGACGAAACGGCTTGACCGAGAAGATGCAGCTTAACTTAACGGCTAAGTCCCACTAGCCTAGGATAATGTGTTTGGGTTTTCCGGTGAACGGTTACGTCAACGCGACACGTTGATAAAGTTTTAGATTTCCAAGTTGTAATAGTTTGGTGGTTGGTTAAATAAAATAAATCATAAAGTAAAGGCAAAGTGTGTAATATATTCCGTATATATTACATATAAAAAATGAACAAGTATATAATTCAATCAGTGGAATTATATTAACAAAGAAAACCAATTAAATAAATAAAAAGTTCTCGTATAGATGTAAACGATGTTTTAAGGTTACAAATTATATTAAAACGATGTTTGTACAGCTTTTACGACAATTATGATGCTATCTTCTAGTTGACAATAATAAAATATAAAATAATATTTTATAAATTTATATTTTGTTTCCTCGACGGGTCGTGTCCAAAATAGTTGTCTCATTGTAAAAGTATAGTTTTCGTTCGTTGCTCAGATTATAGTATAGTTATATTTTAGTATATTTTTAAAATATAATTTAGTCTTTTTATCGGTTTCCAAAGTAATAGCAGTTTTTGTGAATCATAAATATATATAGAAAATTATATAAATTTCATCATGACTTTTCCCGTTTATATTAACTTGTCCATATTATAAATATCCAAGGTTTTTCCACTTTCAAACAAACCGGTTTGCAATATCCCGTGCTTTAAATTTATATAGATTTATATATATATTTCTAACTAAAAAATATAATGATCTTACATTTATTTAACCATTTAACCACCTTTATATATATATAGATATATCCGGTTTTAATATTTTTAAAACCTTAAGTTATATTTATTCATCGTTTTATATGAACATAACGCACCTAAAGTTGTTTCTGCTCACGAACGCAGCCCTTATGGTGAAATTGCTAACCAAACGCCACCCTATACGGTTTTCCTGCTAACCCAAACGCACCCGTTTGGCAAATCTGCCAAACCAAACAAACACCCCCTTATGTTGTTTTTTGCCCAACCAAACGCGCCTTGTGGGATGTTAAACCCACAACCAAACGCCCCTTGTGGGCTGTTTTTAATACCAACACACCCTATCATGTTTCTACAAAACCAAACGCACCCTTTGTGCATAATATGAAAACCAAACGCACCCTAATCTGCCAAACGCGCCCTTGTGGCGTTTTAACTAAACCAAACGCATCCATTTCTGTGATAAACACAAACCGAACGCACCCTCGTTCGGGTTCACATAAACCAAACGCACCCTGGTCGGTTGAGACCACAAACCCATGCACCCGGTGGGTGTTACCACCAACCGCACCCTGGTGTTGTTATAAAAACCCAACGCCACCATTTTTGGCCAGGAACCAAAGTGTTACTCTATTGTGAAAACAACCCAAACGCACTCTTGGTGCGAGTATAAAACCGCACCCTCTTGGTGCTTTGCTTAAACCGAGCGCACCCTATTTGTTGTGGTGGTTTTCCACCGAAACCAACACCCTCGCGTGGTGTTAACATATAAACCAACCGCACCCTCGGCTGAGTTTGACCCGCAACCCAACGCACCCTTGGCAATTAAACTTAAACCGAACCCACCCCTTTTGCTTAATCCAACACGGACCCACCCTTGTGGTGTAAAACCACATAAACAAACACACCCTGGTGGTGTTTTTATCAAAATGAAACGCACCCTTCCTGATGAAATGAAAACCAACCGCACCCTTGTGGTGACTCTGCCAAACTAACGCACCCTTGTGGGTGGCAGAGACAACCCAAATGCACCCTGTTAGGTGGTTTACCAGCGAACCAAACGCGCCCTCTTATGGTGCCATTAAACCCACGCACCCCTTGTGGGTCGTGGTGAGGATGATAACGGTGGTGGTTTCGGTAGGGGTGGCAGTGGTGGCGTCGTATGGGGTGGGGATGAGGGTGGTTATGGCGTATGGTGGTGTTGATGGCGACGATGAGATGATGATGGTGGCGGTGGTGTTAGTAGTGGTGGTAGAGGTGGCAACGCGTGGGGGTAGGGATCGAGTATATCCGGGCTTGATCTATCTTTTTGTATCATTTTTGTGGTTCGCTGGAAAACTTTTCCGGCGACGGTTGGGTGGTGGCCGGAGGTGGCTGGAGCTCGCCGGGAAAAGATGAGAAGGAGAGAGTGAAGTGAAAGTGTGTGTGTTATTTTTATAAAAAATGAAATGAAATGTTATAAAAGTTTTATTTATATTAAAACTTTTAAAGTAAGTGACAAGTGTTTAATAGTTTAGGGTTAGTGTTGTAAATATAACCACAGGGACCAAAAGTGTAACTTTTGAGTATTATTTTGTAAAATAGTGGTTCGGGACTCGTTTGGACGACTTAACGAATGATTCAACGCGCGAAACTTGCGCCGTTGTTTTCCAAATCATTTTTCTGATAAAAATGAGTATTCACTTGATAATATTTCATAAATATTTTATAACATTTAATAAAATATCTGTTATTTATTTTGTAAACCGGTTACGCCTTGTCTGAAATAGAAAAAGACAAAAAAGAAAATAGAAAAGAAAAATGGATTTCAACTCGAATATTCGCGTTTTCAACAAACGCTTTTAATTAAATTGCTAAGTATTTTATTAAATATTTTTATTTAATAAAACGTGATAATTAAATATAATTTAATTATTTTTGTGTTTCTAAAATCTTGCTGAGGCATGTCAGTCACCTTCTGACTGTTTTCGGGTCTTGGTCAAAACTAAAAAGTTGTCAGGAAATTTCGTTTTACACAATTGCTCTTAGCAGTCCGAATAACGAAAACGTGATTTTAGGGCTCGTTTTTGATAAATTCAAACCTAGGACATAACATTTATCTTCTTTGAATATGTTTCGAAAAATTACCGGTTACGCGATAATCGCTTTTATGTGAAAATAAAAGACCAAAAGTCAAAAAGTCAAGTCAGACTTGAAAAGTCAAAGATTAAAATAGTCCTTTAAAATTCCGAAAATTTCCGAATGTTACATAAATTGGTTCCAAGTTCTCATTCCAAGTTGGAATTGTTTAATATGGATTTATGCGGTCCAATGAGGGTGGCTTCGATCAATGGAAAGAAGTATATTCTTGTGATCGTTGATGATTATTCTCGATTCACATGGGTATATTTTATTCATTCAAAAGATGAAACCCCTGAGATAATAAAGAAGTTCATTGCTCAAGTTCAGTTGAATTACGACGCTAAAATTAGAACTGACAACGGTACTGAATTCAAAAATGTAACTCTTAAGGCTCATTATGAAAAGTTAGGCATTATGCAATAATTTATAACTGCTCGAACGCCTCAACAAAATGGTGTTGTTAAACGATGCAATCGTACTCTCGTCGAGGCTGCATACACAATGCTTATCTTTTCACGATTACCAGAATTTCTTTGGGCCGAGGCTGTTTCTACTGCTTGCTTTACCCAAAATCGATCAATAATTCATGCAAGGCACAAAACAACTCCATATGAACTTCTTCGCGACCGAAAACCAAATGTGGAGTATTTTCATGTGTTTGGTTCCTTGTGTTATCCAACAAATGATTGAGATGACCTTGGGAAAATGAAACCAAAAGCAGACATTGGTATCTTTATTGGATATTCAGAAACATATAGAGGGTTTTGAATTTATAATCGTCATACCAAAAAGATTATGGAAACCATTCATGTCAAGTTTGACGAGCTCACATCTATGGCTTCTGAATGTGACAGCTTAGAACCCGTTTCACAACGATTTCTTAATGATGATTCATTAGCGAAATCAATGAATAGTCTGTCCAAAGAAGATTTAGATAATTTGTTTGGACCAATGTATGACGAATACTTTGAGAAAAAGTCTTCCGATATGCCTATCAATTCCGCTGCACAACAAGATCATAATCAAGAAGACTCGTCTTCGACATCTTCAATTAATATTGAAGCACACGAAGCTCCTCCCATTGTAACTACATCCGAAGAATAAACTTCTCTAATCTCTTTGAATGTGGCTGATGAATTCTATCAAGAAGACTCAGCAAAACTTGATGGCAATACGTTGTTAACTCCGTATGATGCTCCAGACTTTTCTGAAGCCGAATCATTAACAAATCTAGACCCATCAAATATGCATGAGTTCCACCAAGTACAACCTTGAACACACATTTGGACAAAAGCACATCTTTTGGAACAAGTAATTGGTGACCCATCCAAACCTATGATGACTCGACATCGACTTCAAACTAATCGTGAAGTATGTATGTATGCTTTACCCGTCAGCACCATTGAACCAAAGAATATCAAAGAAGCTATGTTTGATCACAGCTGGATAGAATCAATGAAAGATGAGCTACATCAATTCGAAGGACTAGATGTATGGGAAGTAGTTCCTAGACCAGATGGAAAAAATATAATTGCTGTCAAATGGCTATGGAAGAATAAAAGTGATGCATAAAATATTGTCATTCAAAAAAAATATCGTCTTGTTGCGAAGGGTTACAAGCAGGAAGAAGGCATTGATTTTGAGGAATCATTTGCTCCAGTTGCTCGTCTTGAAGCCGTCCGAATATTCATTGCTTTTATTGCACATAAAAACATCACATTCTTTCAGATGGATATTAAGACTTCATTTCTCAATGGTCCATTGAAAGAGGAGGTTTATGTTAGCCAACCTGATGGATTTGTCGATCCAGACTTTCTAGATCATGTCTACAGGTTGAAGAAAGCACTATACGGTCTCAAACAAGCTCCATGAGCATGGTATGACAAACTGTCTTCTTTTCTGATTGAACACCATTTTACTAAAGGTATTGTTGACCCGAATTTGTTTACACGACATCACAAGGGAGACATATTACTTATTCAAGTGTATGTCGATGACATCATTTTTGGTTCCACAAATCTAGATTTTTCAAAACGATTTGCAAACCTTATGAAAAGTAACTTTGAAATGTCTATGACGGGTGAACTCAAGTTCTTTCTTAGACTCCAAGTTCATCAATTACCCAGTGGCATATTTATAAGTCACTCACAATATGCTGTTGAGCTTTTAAAGAAACATGGTTTGGATGAATGTGTCTCTATGAGCACAAATATGGCCACTGAGAAACTGGATGCTGATTTACACGGCACTCCAACTGATCAAACGACGTATCGTCGAATGATTAGAGGGCTAATGTATCTCACAGAAAGAGAGACAAAATCCAGTTTTAAGAACATGAATGATATCTCTTCAATTTCTCAAAATTGAGTCTTATTCAAAATCAAAGAGTATCTTCATCATTCTTGAAATAGTATCATTTCACAAAGAATTTCTGGTGAGGATATTCTAAACAGAAAGAGAGACAAAATCCATACGTGAAAAAGTAAATCTAAAGTGTGTTTGAAAAAGAATTGCCAGAACACATAAAAAGATAAATCAAAAGAACAATACGAATAAAGCGTATGGCATGTGCTAGAAAAAGCAAGTATAAACACATAAGAAAGAAACTGATCAAAGATATGTTTAAAAAGAATTGCCAGAACATATAAAACAAACAGAGTGGAAAGAGATAAAAATGTTACATAAATGGATTGTTATCTAACATCTTATCTTTACTCATTCAGTAAACATCGTGGCACAACCACAAAGACCAGCTGATGTTCATCAAGATGAATTATGCCCACCAAAAAAAAGATATGCTCTTATGGATGCCAACAAGAAGGTTGATCTTGAAAATCCGCTGTGTCTAGATGAGAGTAGAATCCTGGTAAATATCCTTCAAAATTATCCACTCAGATTCAGCATTGCTGCTTCTTTATCAGTGCCATGGATATATTTAGGGCAGTTCTGGCATACTTTGCAAGAAGATGGATCAAAGTATAAGCTCAAGTTTATGCTGGACAGAAAAGAACTCACTCTGACTCTTGATGACTTCAGGACAATCTTTCAATTACCTCAAGCAACTGACGACAATCATGATCACTTTGTCCCTGCTCCAAAGTTCTCAAAGATGGCTCCATTCTACGTCAACAATCTTGGTTTCACTCTGGATCTAAGATCAACATCCAACTTTAAGACAACCGGTCTTCTACAACCGTGGCAGACATTGTGCAAGATGTTTTCAAGATGTCTGACAACATGTGTTACTGGTCATGATCAACTACCGTTGCAGATCATGCGGATGCTATATTGTTTTGTCAACAGTATTCATGTTGAGTATGCAGAATTGCTTTGGGAAGGATTTCACTACTTACTTACAAATCCAACAACCATGATTCCTTATCCCAGATTCACAAAGCTTATCATGAGTCATTACATGACTACATTCCCTGAGATCTCGAGAAGAGCTCGTGATAGATACCACAATGTGGCGGACGATGTGATGATTAAAAACATATTTAATTCAGAGAAGAGTAAGGGAGTAGTTGGAATAAAGATTCCAGATTGGATGATATCCGATGAGATAAAGCTTACGGAGAATTATCGGTTATATGCTAAGGTGTTTGGAGTAGATGTTCCTACGACTCAGTCACAACCGATTGAGTATACCCAGGGAACGCATAGGACAACTAGCGCCCCTAGGACACCTAACCTTATTGTTGCTGAAGGAGAATCAAGTGCTCTACGAAGGTATACTATCATTAAACTTCGTATCCCACCAAGACAATCCACACGACTAACTCCACCAACTCTAATTCCAACAACTGATGAGGCGAATGATCTAGTTTTACAAGATACACTTCAAGTAAGTCTGGCAGAGCATAAAAGTCGTGAAGAGCTTGAAGCTACACAAAATGTTAAAAAAGTTAAAAAGCACTTGATGGTTGAAGAAATTAAGAAGTTAGTTGAAGGAACAGAGAATGTTGAAGAGAATGTTGAGGTTGCTAGTTCACCCCTTAGGAATCATGACAATCTATCTAATCCCGACACTAGGTTAGAGCCTAGGAGTGATAAGGAAAGACTGGAGGTGGAGAAAATTGTTGATATTTCACAACCTATAAACGTTATTGAAGAGGAGGAAGAATCAGTAGACGATAATTATGTTGATAGAAATAATGCCTAAAAACGTTATTAATATTTTTCGGCCTCTCTACGTTTTGATAATCACAAAATGTAAAAACGATCAATGTAAAATTAAAACGTAAACAAGTAATTAGTAGTAAAATTTCATTTCGAAAATTAAATCACTTAAAATGTATGAATAAATAAATGCTTAATGCATTTTATGGTCAAAGGAATTTTTATTCAACCTCACATTTTTTTATAAAATGTTACAAACATTTTTATAACTTTTACAAAACATTTTTGTATTTAAAAGAAATGTTTTATTCAAAATAAATATTTTGAATTCAAATTTTCTACCCAAAAACGGCTAGAAATGTTCCAGAAAACACCTCCCCTGGAAAAGACAAAAAAGGGAGCGTCCCAGTCTGGGCGGTCCCCTTAATTTTAAGGGGGACGGCACATGAATTAAGGGGGTCGGCCAGACAAAAATGCTCTCCAGTTTGCCTATAAATACTGGATTGTTCCCCACTAATTTTCTCACCTTTTGCACTTATTCTTTTCTGTCTAAAATCAGTCCACACATTTCTCACAACCCTTTGATCATTTAATCATAAAGCTTTGTTTCCAAGTGATCCAAGCTTAGATCTTCAAGTGCAAGAGAAGAATACTTCCTACCATCAAGTAAAGAAGTATTATAGATTAGTGTGTGTCCTTGCAATCTTGTTGCAATTGTATTATATTTTGTAAATCATTTGTGTATATTGTGAAGGTGTGTATCATAGTTGTGTATGATAGGTAGATTGTGGTGATCATCATAAGTATAGTTAGATCGGGGTGATCTTAGTAAGTAGTGTTAGATTGGTCTGATCAAGGTAGTGTCTAGTTGATGTGAAGTTGTGAAGTGAAGTATAGAATAGTTGTGAAGGGTAGAGAAGTTGTGAAGTGAAGTTATGAAGTGTAGAGAAGTTGTGTAGTGAAGAAAAAGTTGTGTGGTGAAGTGAAGTTGTGAATCGTTGTGAAGTAGTGTGGTTAGTTGTGATAGATTAGTTCTAGCTAGGACTAGAACTCAACATTTGGCTTAGTGTCGGAAATCGGTGTAAGCTTAGTTGTGTACGGTTTTCTCCGCCTAAAGGGAGCTTGTTGACATAGTGAAGAAAACTCTCGAGTTTGGTGCTCGGGGAGTGAAGTATGGCGAAAAGGTGCTTCGTTATCGAACCACTATAAATCCTTGTGTTGTGGTTTGATCTTTCTATCTCTTATCTCTTGTCTTGTATATTTATTGCATATCTTTTCATTACTTATTTGTGTTAGTTAAATTGTTCATATTGTGCACATTGTGAATTCACATAAAGTCTAACCTAAGCTTTTATAAACAAACTATTCACTAAATTAAAAAGTGGTAAAACTATTCAACCCCCTTCTAGTTTTTCACAATTGGTATCAGAACCAGGTTAAACAAGATTTTTAAAATAAATTGTATTTTAAAACTTGAATCGATCTATGAAATCGGAAAAATATTTAGAAGGGCAATCTATGCAAAGACCACCACTATTTGAAAGTGATGGATTTATTTATTAGAAAAATAGATTCGAAACTTATGTGAAATCAAAAGATCTAGATCTTTGGCATGTTATTACCTATGGTGATTTTCCTCCTATTCAAAATAATCCCGAAACAAAAAAAAGATGAAATTGTACCATTTGATAAACAAAACGATGATCTTAAAAAGAAACTTGCTAAAAATAATGAAGCTAAAATGGTAATTTATAATGCTTTGCCACGTAAAGAATACGAAAGAATTTTTATGTGTAAAACCGCAAAAGAAATTTGGGATACTTTGTTAATCACTCACCAAGGTAATAGCCAAGTCAAAGATAACAAAATAGATCTTCTTGTTCAACAATATGAACAATTTACGATTCCGGAAGAAGAATCGATAGATAATGCTTTTGCTAGATTTAACACTATTATTACTAGTCTAAAAGCACTTGATGAAGGTTTTTCTAGCAAGAACTATGTTAGGAAATTTCTTAGGGCACTTCATCCTAAATGGCGCGCAAAGGTTACGGCTATTGAAGAGTCAAAAGATTTGACATCATTATCACTTGACGAACTTATTGGAAACTTAAAAGTTTATGAAGTAATAATTAAGAAAGATTCCGAAATAGTCAAAGACAAAAGAGAACAAAGTAGATCTCTTGCGTTGAAGGCTAAAAAGGAATCTAGTGATGATGATAGCTCGACCTCCGAAAGTGAAGACGAAGAATACGCCATGGCCGTAAAAGAATTCAAGAAATTTCTTTAAAAGACGAGGAAGATTTGTAAGACAACCACGAGATGAAAGAAAGTCATTGCAAAGAAGTAGATACGACAAAAATGGTAAAAGTGAAAGAAAATGCTTTAGATGTGGAGATTCAAATCATCTCATCGGAGAATGTCCAAAGTCATCAAGAAACAACAATCAAAGAGCTTTCATTAGAGGAGCGTGGAGTGATAGTGGCGAAGATGAGGAAGAAAAGAATAAAGACGAAACTTATCTCGTAGCTCAAGCGTCTAACGAGATATGCTTAGGAATTAATTTGGAGCCCGACGAAAGGATTAAAGATAGCGGATGCTCAAAACACATGACGGAGAACCGGAGGCTATTTTCTACATACCAAGCATACAACGGAGGTAATGTTATCTTTGGAAGTAATTTGCGCGGTAATATCATAGGCAAATGTACGATTTCTCATGACTCCCTAATTATTGAAAATGTTGACCACGTAGATAATCTAAAATTCAACTTGCTTAGTATTGGTCAAATACGTGATAATAAGTGCAAAGTTTTATTTACCGAACACGATAACGAATAATCAAAGACGAAAAAGTCATAGGTAGAGGAATTAGAAAAAGGGGTTTATATGTAATGAAACTAGGAAATAAACCGGAAGATAAAATATGTCTTACAACCTTAGATGAAAACTTTACCTTATGGCATAGGAGATTAGGTCACGCAAACATGCAATTAATTCAATCTTTAGCATCTAAGGAATTGGTTAGAAATCTACCTAAGCTTAAATTTGACCGACATTTTTGTGATGCCTGCAAAATTAGAAAGCAAGCTCATGCTAGTCACAAAACCAAAAATATGGTATCAACGACTAGATGCTTAGAATTATTACACATAGACTTATTTGGACCGTCCGCCATACGAAGCTATGAGGGAAATCGATACACCTTAGTAATTGTAGATGACTATTCTCGATATACATGGACTAGATTTTTAGGAAATAAAACCAAAGCTTTTGAAGAATTCAAAATATTTAGTAAAATGATTCAAAATAAATTAGGATGTTCCATAGTATCAATTAGAACGAATCATGGTCAGGAATTTGATAATGAAGTACAATTCGGAAACTATTATGAGTTAAATGGGATCTCTCACAATTTCTCCGCTCCTCGTAATCCATAATCATTGGGGTAGTGGAAAGAAAGAATCGCACTCTACAAGAAATGAGTAAAACTATGTTAAATGAACAATCTATTCCATAAAAATTTTGGTGTAACGCGATCGATACATCAACCTATATAATCAATAAAATATGAGTTGTTAAGAGGTAGAAAACCAAACCTTAATTAGACATATTTTAGGAAAAACCCCATATTAGTTGTTAAGAGGTAGAAAACAAACCTTAATTACTTCAAAGTATTTAGAAGCAAATGCTTCATTCTTAATACAAAAGATTACCTCACCAAGTTCGACCCAAAGTCGTACGAAGGTGTTTTCCTAGGATATTCGCAAAATAGTAAAGCTTATATAATTCTTAACAAACAAACAATGAAAGTCAAAGAATCCTTAAATGTGACATTCGATGAAACTCCTCCCCCGCCTAAAACATCACCATTGGAGGATGATGATTTAGTCGAAGAAGAAGCTATTGAGGTTAATAAAACAAAACCCTTAGGCAATGATCTCGAAGATAAATCATTAGAAAACAATGAAATCATAAACATCAAAGAATCTAAAAGTCATCCCCTAGATAATGTCATTGGTAACCTAAATCAAAGAACTCTTAGATCACAAGCTCAAGACAAAAGTAATTTCTTTTGTTTTCTTTCAACAATAGAACCTAAAAATGTAAATGAAGCTTTGAAAGATAAAAGTTAGGTAATTGCCATGCAAGAGGAACTAAACTAATTTATATCAAATGATGTTTGGGAATTAGTCCCTAATCCTATGGATATGACCATTATTGGAACCAAATGGGTATATAGAAATAAGCTCGACAAAAATGGCATTGTAACTAGAAATAAAGCTAGGCTAGTTGCCCAAGGTTATAATCAACAAGAAGGAATTGATTATGACGAAACTTATGCACCCGTAGCTAGATTAGAATCCATAAGAATATTATTAGCTTATGCATGCGCACTAGACTTCAAATTATTTCAAATGGATGTAAAGAGTGCATTCCTTAACGGTTTTATCAATGAGGAGGTTTACGTGGCACAACCTCCGGGATTCATTGACTTCGCAAAACCTAATCATGTTTATAGACTCAAGAAAGCGCTTTACGGACTTAAACAAGCTCCTAAAGCTTGGTACGATAGATTGAAAGCCTTTCTTATTAAACATGATTACACCATGGGAATGGTAGATAACACACTCTTTACAAAAAAAGACCCCAATCTCATCATTGTCCAAATATATGTCGATGACATTATATTCGGATCAACTTGTCAAGAAATGTGCGATGATTTTGCCAAGATCATGCACGATGAGTGTGAAATGAGTATGATGGGGAAACTAAATTTTTTCTTAGGTCTACAAATTAAAAAAATAGAAGATGGTATATTCTTTAATCAATCAAAATATATAAAAGAAATGCTTAAGAAATTTGGATTAGAAGACTCTAAGCCAAAGAAAACTCCTATGTCCACGGAAACGAAACTCACGAAAGACGAAAAAGGTGAGTCCGTAGATAATATCAAATATAGAGGTATGATAGGAAGTTGATGACATCAAATAACGTTTATTTTATAGCATCATTTATCCTATGTTATTAACCCATTTTGTATAGTTATTGCAAAGAATTGTTACTTAATCATTTATATTTGAGAATTGCAGTAATTATGGAGTAATTGGTGAAACTTAGCAAAAGGCGCGCATTCTGGAGCTTACATGAAGATATTTTGAAGACCAATATGTCGTATCCATCACGAAAGATACGGCGTATCCGTGCCTGCACTCACCAAAGACCACAAAAGGAATGAAGATCAATACGCCATATCCAGAGGACTCAATACGTCGTATTCAAGATATGGAATCAATATAATATTCTGGAAGATATCAAATGAGGTCCTTACTCCAAGAAATCCCCAATACGCCGTATTCAATACATGGATACGCCGTATCTAACCGACTTCCAGAACTTATAAATAGAAAACTCAAAAATGAGTTTTAAGTGTGCTAAATCATATTCTCAATACCTAAACCACAAAAGTCGATTTGATTCGTCACCATTTCCTTCGTGACAATGTTGAAAAAGGAAATATTTCCATAGAAAATGTTTCATCGAAAGATAACATTGTCGATATTCTAACTGAACCCCTTAAACGTGAACCTTTTAATTACTTACGTCTAGGTCTAGGAATGATGGAACAAATTGATTAAGTATTTGTTAGGAAGTCTCACTCCTATAAATGTTGATAGGAACTCGAAAGTGAACAAGAACAATGAACTACAATCAAAAATAAAAATCCAAAATCAAAAAATTAGGAAAATTAATTCGTCAGATGGGCGGACCCCTTAGCTCTTAATGGGCGGTCCCCTTAATAATAAGGGGGTCGGCCATGCACATAAGGGGACCGGCCATCTGACATTCCGTAAAAAGTTTTTATTTTTTCCTTAAATCTGAGTCTAGGATTCAATTTGCACAAAATCAAAGATTGGGAATTTCTTAAAAATAATCTTTATACAAAATAACTTATTAGTAACCTTGGTTTTGCTAAAGTTTAAGCTTCTCAACTTAATATATGTATATATATGTCCCAATATCTTATTTAAATTTTTTCTCACGACTAGGAGTTCATGAAAATCTACTTTCATACATCGTTGATATATTCTAAAAACATTTTCCATTCATGCATAACGATCTCACACTTGTTGCTGGAATATATAATCCAATATATATTTTTTGACACTCTTGATTGAGCAAAATTAAATCAAGGAGCCCTTGGATTATTTCTTAAGTTTTTCTTGTCTTAGAGTCGAAATAATCATCACTCTACATTTGTCGCATATAGGCACACACTAGGATTTTAACACAAGTCTCACTTGATATGCTTACAACCTACCTCTCTTGTTTAAAGAAATCTTAGAAGCATTACAACTATTTGCTAATACTCCAATTAATATGCTCTTCAGTACAGATTTTTATTTAACTCATTGCATGCTTATTCACATATTCTTGCTTGCTAAATGTTATAGTCTTGATTGCTATAGAAATTAGGACTTGCTGCAAAATGGCCACAAAACAGTCCACCTTTTTACCTTTTTCTGAAAGAAAATAAAAACCTGGACATCTGATTTTTCCCATAGTGGCGACCCCCTTGCTCAAAGCGGGCGGGCCCCATTAGTGTTAAGGGGGGTTCTCGGGGGGGGGATATAGATAAAGGGCGGGCCACCTGATGCACAGATTTTACAGTTTTTTATGCTTTTTGACCCTCTTTCACAAAGACCCAGCTATAATTTCTCAATACTCACCAACATTCCTTGGATTTGTTTTCTAACAATGTCTATCCATCCATAATTAAATATCTTCCTTAGTATAAATAAACCCTTCATCCTCAACATAATCAACTACATTTAACTTGTCTTCTCAAATGCTTCTCCTCACAAAACCTTTACCCAAACCTTCAAGGGTTGCCAAATGTATGAAAGACACGTTGAAGAAAGAAGTGAACTATTGGTCACACATCCAATGAGGTTGTGTTAAATTTGCATTACACCAATCGCCAAACCACAATCTCCTCTTAAAGGATCATCTTAAGAAAACCCTCCTACTACATCTCATACCATGATTCACTCACCTCACTCACTTTCACTTGGTGATGCTTGTTGAAAATACATGTTGGACAGGCTTTATTCTCACAAGTGATCAATCAAACTCAACACAATACAAACCTCTTTTCCTCATTACTCATCAATCCACATGTTGCTAGTGTGCTTCATGCTCAAACTCCACCCTCATCTCATGGTGACAACCAAACTCAACATCTACTAACTCCATCTCCAAGTAGAGAAATGTTTATTAATGACATTAATCAACTTCAAGACTTATCAAACCTTCTAGCCATGCACCTTTCCTAATGTAACACACCCTTATCACCTTACTCTCCAAACTTGCCTCACACCCTCAACTTAAATCAAGGTGAACATCATGTTGGTTATTGTCCTTGTTGCATTTTTAATCAAAAACAATTCCTAACCTTGAGTGAAGGTCTCAATTAGAATGAATTTATTCTTACTCTTCTACAACCACCACTTCAAGTCCAACGTGACTACCCTCTAACAACTACCTTCGCTCCAAACTCTCCACAGCAACCATCTAAGCTGTTACATGCACATGATCTGGCTTTTAAATATATGTCCATCCCTCATAGTTTTGCAAGTAGCTTTATGGTTTCCTATGGCAATCTAGATAAATTAGGACCTTTGTAGTTTAAATTTTATGTATGTTGCATTAATATGCTTCAAGCATATTATTTTAATTTGATGTATGCATGATTGTGTTTTATACACAATTCTTATGTTTAATGATTGGTCTTCAATCTTATGTTTCAATTATGCACTTGTTTTTTTTTTGGTTGAATGACTCCTAACTATATAAGATAAGTTTAGTGGATATATATTTGTGATTGTTAGTTTACACAAATACCTTGACTCTTGTTAAGCATTTTTAACATGTTTAAATATTTCTCTTTCCTTTGTTATATGTTAGAAACATTGGTGTTGTTCTTCTATCTTGTTTTTGTAGCAAAGTTACCATAGCTCGATCCCTTGGTGCCCTCGAACGAGGGGGAGCACACAAGTACTATGATTGCATTATGGAAGATATACGGCTACTATCAAATGATAGAGTAATGCAAATACAGATTCTTGGAGGAATAAGAATCTAGATCCACTAGAGCGGATGTATTTACGCTAAGTGGAAGCTATGTCTTAGAAATATTGACAGTATTTCAAACAGACGTTCATAGCTAAATCTATCATTTAAGATAAATTTATAGAATATGCGGGATATTTACGTTAATTCGTAAAGGACATACCAAGATGGCGTAAACCGGTAACGGCCATGTTTATAAAGTGTGATAGTCAATTGAATTTTGACAGAGCTCATATCACAATATAAAACGGTAAGTCGAGACATATTCATCATAACGATCGGATTGGTGCGGACAATTACTCTCAATGGAGTTCATCTCAATTGACTATGTGGTGTCAAAGGATAACATCGCGGATCCGTTTACAAAAGGCTTAAGCAGAGAGTTAGTTAGTAAGTCGTCTAAAGGAATGGGACTAAAGCCCTTGAAGGAATGAGTTTCTATGAAGGAAAACCTAACCTAGTTGACTGGAGATCCCAAGATCTAGGTTCAATAGGACAACCTAATCATTAGAATGTGTGGAAGTCCTGTCAATGTGGGGGTGTTCACTTATCTTGTACTCCTAGCCCATTCCTATAACAAGTGACTTGTTGAGAGGTTAAAACTTATGGACTTTAATGGTTCAAAGATGAAATCATAAGCATAGATTCAAGGGTGAAAATCTGAAAGTATATGTTTTTTAATGATTCAAGATAAAATCACCTATGTGAGAGAGAAGTAGGGTCGCTTCGAAGGGAATTGTGGGGGCGCAATTCCTAAGAGCTCTTGCAGAACCAGGCTAGTGCTTCAATGACCATAACGAGCACGGGGGGGGGACTATGAGGACTTGACAATGTCAGGGAGAGTCATGTGTGAGTGTGTATTGTCGTCTACGTAAACAGAGGCTGAGTTCAAGGACATCGCGTCTACTCAGATCTAGGAGGCTAAGTGCATCTCACAAGGGAAGGTTCAAAGGGTCACACCTACCTATCCTATGCAGGACTCAACCGTAGAAATTTCGCCGAAAATTTCGAGTGTTTTCGACCGATTTCCATTCATGTGGGGGATTGTTGGAAAAAATTTAGTGGAAAATGTGTTTTCACTAACTTTGGACATAAATAATTATTAGTAAATATAATTATTAAGTGTAAGGCCAGGTCGAGCCAATATATGTCCAAAATAGAGTTAGTGTGAATGAGATATCGGAGTCTCTAAGAAGGAAAGTTGGATGGAGGAAAATGGTTAAAGTCAGTACGAGCCGTTTGGTACTGCAAAATTAATGTGTCCTTAATTGTCAATTGAATTGGCTGTTATTATTTGTTTCAAAGGTTTATAACTATAAATTAATGGGTCATTAATTGACAATTTAATTGGCGGTTATTATTTGACTCAAAAGTTTATAACAGAAAATTAATGAATCAGTATTAAGGCGTTAATTGACATTGATTGCACCATTACACCATATGACATATGAATGTGTATAATATAGATGGCAATTCACTATTCCAAAGAGAGACAAGAACAAAGACCACACAAGAGAGAAAATCTCCATTAACAAGTTTTCCAACATACTCTTGTCGATCAGAAGTTCTCATGTTTTTCGTGATATTTCAGGAAGGATGTCAGTCCGGCTGTACAACTGCTTTGAACGGTTTGTACTGGGAAACAGACGGCGAATCTGTTTTAAGGGAAGCGTGTCCAACACGTGCCTCGTTCCATGACCTTTTACTGTTTTCTTATTTATCGTTCATAGTGTCTGTCTTCTGCTTCTACCCTATTCGATATGTTTTTCTTTTATGTTATTTATTTTTTGTTAATTATTTATTAATTAAAATCTGATTTATTTTAATTAAAAGTGTATATGTTTCCCTACAAACATAACACATAAACAACTTTACTTAACGGTATATGTTGTTTTATGTGGTTGCTATATAATCAAATTTATACGTTTTATACATATTATGAAACAGTTTGAAATTACAATCTTAACCCGATATATCAAAACCATCAAAAACATATTATTGAAATTGCAGTTATTGTTTTGTATGAAAAATAACTATAAGCTCTAAATTATTAACTCTACGTGGTAAGCTAATAACTGATAGACGGTCGTGCTAAAACTATTATATATTTCTAACGAAATATAAACCCATTTATTTTTTTTGTGGCTTTAATTTTTTAAAATATAAAGAGGGGGTATTACATATCATCTAGCTTATAGTAAAAAAATGTGGATGTATCTCAAAGCCGTGAGTCAACTATAGCATCTGCATGAAAGACTACTTGGCAGCCAGAACAAGCTTCAAACCGACGTAAAATCTGTAACATCCCTATATGCAGTTTATAGAGCTACGCTTTTACAACGAGCAGGAAGGGAAGAAAGATCACTAGAGTGACGAACAAACGCCGTGACTGAGTGACCTTGACGGAGTAGTGCACGGCAAAGTCTTCCACCTATGAAACCCGAGGCACCAGTTACCAGCACTTTCATAGTTCTAGTGCAGAAATCTAACAATGCAATCATAATTTCTTTAAAAGGAAAGGTTATTACTTTTGGAAAGAATACATAGCTTTTAATACATTGATGACATTCAACAATACAATCTGACCCATCAGTACTTTAATGAGCGGTATGGCTCGTGTAAATTAAACGAGGGGTGGTTGGGTGTGATATAATTTTTTTTGAACGACGAGTTACTACAGTTACTAAGTTAGTCATTCGATTCCACGATACTTATCCAGAAGGTAGTCCCTGCCAGCCTCGAATAATAAATTTAGTGATCGATATCCACAGTGCATACAGAAGGTAGTCCTGCAAGCCTCGAATCGACACATTACGGGGCAGAACCCCAACAGATTCCACTTGAAAGAAACCCCCACGGAGAGACTCGAACTTGAGAACTTCAGCCATTTTTTAATTAAATTTTAAAAAATTATGGTAACAACCTTCCCAAGGATACCCTTGGTGGCCAACTAAGCTAGCCTAGTTGGTTTGTTACTTCATTTAATTTGGGTGAAAGTTAAATGTGGCGTAGATACCTGGTAAAGGTTTCTTTTAAACTTAAATAAGACGTTGGAAGCGGGGTGGTTCCTGCGAAAAAACAAGGGGACAACGATCGCTAGAGCGACGAACAAATGCCCCTGACATCCAATGGAGGGGAACATGGACATAGTAGTACATTTCAAAGTCTTCCACCAAAGAAACCCACAACACCAGTTATCCAAAGGGTTAATGGCATCTAATAGCAATCGTACTTTCCCATTTGAAAAACATTATCAGATACGAACTCAAAAAAGTATCACAATACCATCAAAACTTTTATATGAACGATCCGATATCAGCTAACTTGACCTTTTTTTCATACAAAATTCAACGTCATGTGACACATGTACATGTCATGTCCCTTCTTTTAGAGCGATAGGTTCCATGTCAGCCCTAATACACAACCGTAGTGTATGCGTTTGTGTTTGGGTTATATGTGTTTTTATTAGGAAGACAAACCTATCGGTGTGTATTAGGGGTGGACATGGAACCTATAGCTCTAAAGATGTGGACATGACATGTTACATGTGTCACATGTGCAAAAACGGGTGAATTTTGTAAGAAAAATGGTCAAGTTTGCTTGGACTAGACGGCATTCAGTTCATATATAGTTTCGTATGGGTATTGTGATACTTTTTGGAGTTCATATCTGATAATGACTCAAATGGGAAAGTACGTTGCTGTTATATGTCATTAACCCTTATCCAAACTTTCAAACTTCTAGTGCAAAAATAGAGTGATTAACAAATAACACCAATAGTATAGTAGACCTTCTTATGAGAGGGTTACACTAGCTTTTGGAATTAATTAAAAAATCAATTCCATTATAAATACATTAATAAGTATCCAAATTCCCAATAATGATCGTTATTGTTGCTAAGCCGGGGGTGGTTGAATCTGATGTACTATATGTTGATTCATTTATGTGAAAATATTAACTAATTATAATATGTTGGATTATGGTAGTTGGATACGCACCTATACGACTAGAAATGTGTGAGTCTATTGGGGGCACACACGTTAAACACATAGAGTGCGTTTAAACTTCACGTACGTTTCTAAAGTAAACCAAAGGACTCGATTGGACAAGCATACTATGGCTGTCCTAACGAGAGTAGCCAGCCATAAGATGATTCTAAAATGTTTAGGGTCATTTCTAGAGAGATAATGAGCAGTAGGAGAGTGGGATAGGCTTAACTATAGTCTCCTAAGTCTTATCATGAGTAGGGCTACCCCTCACCCCTAGCTCATAAGAACGAAATTTATAAGCCTCAAACACTCCTAAATCAGATCTATTTCCTCCCTTATCATTAAATCAGCCGAATAATCAAAACCCTAATTAGGGTTCTTTATTTTTTTCAGTTCTGCCTAATTCGGTAATCCCATTTAGGGATTTTTCGAGTGTGATTTGATCCCACAAGGTTTATAGCAGGTTCTTGGTTTTGGTTTATTAGTTCTCAAGGTGTGACAACTATTAGAAGCGTCTAGGGTATCACTTGGGTGATTTTCGGTTCGATTTATTAGAATTCGGTTGAACCAAATTTGGTCAAAACCCTAGATCCACCATCTGATTTTCGGTTTAGGTTTTAGGGCTTGGATTTGGTATTTAATTCAGGTGGTATTGGTATACAAAGGTTGTTTGAGATACACGTGAAGTAAGGCTAACATCCGGGCGTGCTTGTTGACGTGTTTGTGTGGGCGCTCGTAGAGGTGGAAACTTATCCACTTTGTTTCATTGACATTTGATTCTTCAAGAGGTTAGGTTTCTATTACCCTATTGTTTATTTATTGTGTGTTAATCATATGAACCAAACTTGATCCATATCCGAGGCGTACTCGTGGTTGTTAATGGTTAACAGTTATTTAAATTATAACAGTGGCATCACAAGCAAACTCGTTTGGTGTTTTATGGGTCACACACATATTAAACACGCTAGGGCTGGATGAAATCTTGATTTATTTATTGTTTTATTGGAAAATTATGGCAACGACATGAAATCCTTGCCATAAATAATGAATAAACACCTAGAATCAATACTAATGTTACTTGATAATAAGAAGATTAGATTAAAATTAAAAGTTAATTAAGCTGCCATGTTATTCTATTCTTGATTTATCTCGGCCTTAAGACTCACGCAATCATGCTATATGATGGATGTGGCGATCTAAGTACTTTAGCATAAAACCTAGTGAAAGTCTTTTGGTTCTCCAATTGGAGAAGACTCTTTTGAGACTAGAGGCATTATTGATGATTTAATGTTTCAATATTAGAAGTTAAGTCTTCATTCTACTCTAATTTTTTGTCTGTTTTAATTGCTTATATGTGATATGACATGTGATGTGAGTTAAGATCAACATAGACCCATTATTTGTCATAGATCCAATGAATCAATCTTAACCATCTATTTTTTCATCAAAAATAAAAAAACTCACTTTTCACCTCTTTTTTAAAAATAAAATATCTTACAAACGGTAAATCGTCACACGACAAAAAATACACCATCGCGACGAGTATTTTTTTATCTTTCAGTAGACGGGTGACACGATATACTTTCGAGGAAAAAAAATTTGATTTTTTTTTTCAATCACGAATTGCGAAAATCATATATGATTCGTATAACGAATCATATATGATTTCATGAAATCATATATGATTTCATAAAATCATAATATATGATTTGTGATTCTAACGAATTTTTTTTCAATTTTGTTCAATACGGAATTACGAATATCATATATCTTTTTTTCAATTTTGTTTCAGTCACGAATTGTGAAAACTCATTTTTGATTCTTTTATACGAATATATATGCTTCGTCATACGATTCATATATGATTTGTATAACGTATCATTATGATTTCATAAAATCAATTGATTTCATAAGATCATATATGATTTCATAAAAATCGTATATTGACTTCATAAAAATCATTAAAAAAAGGTTTCGTCGAATGTACATAGTGTCGCCTCTCTATAGAAAGATAATTTAATTCTCGTCGCGATGATATATTTTGTTTTGCGTAACGATTAACAGTGTGTGAGATATTTAATTTTTTAAAATAAGGTGGAAAGTAGGTTTTTTTATTTTTGATGAAAATATAAGGCGGCTATGTTTGTTCATTGGCGTCTATGACAAATATTGGGTCTATGACAAATATTGGGTCTATATTGAACTTTTGGCCATGTGATGTAGGCCCAAGTATTGAAGAACGGGCCATTTTGTTTCGGGAGGCTCAAGATCATGTGAAGAAAAACCCTTTATTCAAAAGGGCATAACTTGGGCTCAGATAATCCGTTTCAAAGCTTGGAACGAGGAGAACGCCGTGGTAACCTAACGTAGTTGAGTTACGGGAGTTTCGAGCCTATGAATCATTTATTTTAGAGTTATTTACTTTTCGTGTTTTTTTGAGATTTTTGACTTTTGTTTTAGTCATAACTTCAGCCGTTTGTCTTTTGAGGCCCGTTTTCGTGTGCTTCGATTTAATAAATGTTATTGTAACCTAGCTATTCAGTTCAAAAAATTAAGAGTCATTTGGCGTTTTGCTAAGATTATCCTAATTAATCAGTTATTGTGTGAATCAATGATTGTTGGAAGAATCAATCCTGGTATTCGTGTGAATCAACAGGGTCGATTTGTGTGTTATCTCTTGTTTTACACTACATCACCATGTGATGCTCAATATTTGCAAATAGACTTTATGAAACTCTAAAAAATAGACTTATACTTATAGAGAAATTTGGATTGGACATGTCTAATATAACACATGTACGCATACTCCTTGTGACCAGTTATGTGTTATTTACGAAATGGGGGGTTTTTGGACCAATTTAATACGGACATTAAACTATGGAATTTGATTTCTTGTGTAATTTTAGTTTTTTATCTGTGCAGTATGGGGTTAAATTAATCTTTAATCTTCTCCCGCCCCACTACATGCTTCGGCATATGAGGGAATTATTAGAATTACTTGTGTCTTTAGATGCATGTAAGAGTACAATATAAGGTTTGATCAATTTGTAATTCTTTCCACCATATTGGCAAATATAAAAGTAACTAGTCGAGTACCCGCGCCTAGCGGCAGCTGTGTCTTGTTTTCGAAAAAATTCCAACGACGAATAATTTTGTTTAGACAAACCTTTTTTATGGCATGGCTGTCTAGCGGCGATAATGTATAGTTTGCAAAAAAAATGTGGTATAGGCGATACGTGTGTGAGTGTTTTTTTTTCGATGGCGCAATTTAAGAGGCGATAGTTAAGATTGTAATAATAATAAATTCAAGCGTTAAATCTAATAGCAGAGTATTCACGCATAAGGAAGAGGCTAATTATAGTTTCTAAGATAAATTAGTGTTGTCTTAAAAATAGTCATTCAACGGCAAGTGGTAATTTATTTAGTAGTGACGAAAATTATTGATGCTAGTCGATGCTTAAGGTCTCATATTATTTGTTACTATCGGGAAAAAGCAATATAAATACAACGAAGGGTGGTACATTTTTCAAAGTAACTTCCCAATTGGTAATGTTTCTTAAAATGTGAAAGATATACTAATTTACATATTTTTAATGGCTAATTATGATTAAGTTATTGATATAATTAAGTATTTAAGTAGTCGGGGCGTATGTTTGTTGGATTACAAAAGTCCAAAGCATAAATTGGTTAATTTTTTGGAATTACGTTATCTTATCGAGAGTATACATATGCTACTAACCAAAGCTAAACTGTGACATCCATTTGTTTTTATAATAGGTGCTACTATTGGTAATCTTTTGGCTCGTTAAAAATAAAAAAAATTATTAAATATTTTTTTTGTCTCTCAGTTTACAGTGCAACGTAGTTTTTTATTAGTTTATGTTCCGTATTTTTTTTTGACAGTTTAATATTTTTGACTTGACGAACTTTATATTTATCGTTTCGCACTTTCCGTTTCACAGTTTTATAATGTATACAAAATTATAAAAGAAAAATCAAAAAAATAAAAAAAATTCAAAAAACATAATTTCAGGGGTCGCTTGGTTCGGATGAAGGAATGGGGATGGAGAAAGATAATGATATGATATGCGCATAAGGAATGCAATGGCTATTCCATTATATTTGATGTTGCTTAGTTAAATGTTGAAGAATAAACTCGTGTTTGTTTCTTGATGATTCACTGTCAAAATCGACACCAAACGATAACTAAAAGTAAATAACAGTGATTAAGATCAATTAGCAACAAGTGCTAAACAACAAAGATTCACATGTATACATGTTTATATTAAAATTTGATCTGTTGCTTTCGGATGAAAATACAGAATCCAAAACACAACGAAATTAAATGAAAGTAATAGGTTTAATATACAAAGAAGTTACTAAAGTTTGTGTAAATGTTCGATTACGTTACTAAGTTTAAAACGTTACAATATAGGTTACTCAAGTATACATGGTTTTGTATGAGTACTGAACCTATATTAAATATTGTAAGCATCACTCACCTGTAAAAATGCGATATTTATGTTACTTAACTTATCTGAAAATATGCGTTCAGGTTACCCGTTAACACTGAAAATATTGAAGTATGTGCGTCCTATAAATTTAGTAACCTATTTGTAACGTTTTAACTTTAGTAATGTTATCGAACATTTACACAAAACTTTCGTACTTCTTTGTATATTTTAAACCTATTACTTTCATTATTTCGTTGTGTTGTGTTTCTATATTTTCATCGAAGAATGAGTGTTAAATTTTATATAAACATGCATATATGTGAATTTTTATTGTTGCGCACTTGTTGCTAATTGATCTTAATCACTGTTATTTACTTTTACTTATTGTTTGGTGGTGATTTTTACAGGGAATCATCGAGAAAAACAAACACGTGTTATTCTGTCACATTTTAACCAAGGGCAACATCAATATATGGAATTGCCATTGCATTCTTTGCATTATCATTATCTTTATTTTCCCATTCCTTCATCCGAACAAGCGACCCTGAAATATGTTTTTTGAATTTATTATTTTTTTTGTTTTTCTTTTATAATTTTGTATACATTATAAAACTGTGAAACGGAAAGTGCGAAACGATAAATATAAAGTTCGTCAAGTCAAAAATATTAAACTGTCAAAAATTACGGAACAGAAACTAATAAAAAACTACATTGCACTGTAAACTGGGAGACAAAAAAAATATTTAATATGTATTTTTATTTGAACGAGCAAATAGTTACCTAATAGTAGCACCTATTATAAAAACAAATGGATGTCGCAGTTTAGCTTTGATTAGTAGCAAATGTATACTCTCGATAGGATAACGTGATTCCAAAAAATTAACCAATTTATGCTTTGGACTTTTGTAATCCAACAAACATACGCACGTCTACTTAAGTACTTAATTGATATAAATGAGCTTTAATCATAATTAGCCGTTAAAAATATGTTAAATTATTATATCATTCAAATTTTAAACATTACCAATTGGGAAGTTACTTTGAAAAATGTACCACCCTTCGTTGTATTTATATTGCTTTTTTCGTTAGTAAAAAATAGTAGAGGACCTTTTAATGCATCGACGGAGCATCAATAATTTTCGTCACTACTAAATAATTACCACTTGCCGTTGAATGACTATTTTTAAGACTAACACTAATTTAATCTTAGAAACTATTATTAACTTTCTTATGCTGGTTGAATACTCTGCTATTAATTTATCGATTGAATTTTATTATTATTACAAATCTTAACTATCGTCCTCTTATTGCGCATCGGAGAGAAAAAAAAACACTCACACACGTATCGCTATACCACATTTTTTTAGCAAACTATACATTATCGCCGCTAGACAACCATGCCATAAAAAAGGTTTGTCTAAACAAAATTATTCGTCGTTGGAATTTTTTCAAAAACAAGACACAGCTGCCGCTAGGCGCGGGTACTCGACTAGTTACTTTTATATTTGCCAATATGGTGGAAAGAATTACAAATTGATCAAACCCTATATTGTACTTCTACATGCATCCAAAGACACAAGTAATTTCAATAATTCCCTCATATGCCGAAGCATGTAGTGGGGCGGGACAAGATTAAAGATCAATTTAACCCCATATACGAGATAAAAAAAACTAAAATTACACAAGAAATCAAATTTCATAGTTTAATGTCCGTATTAAATTTGTCCAAAAACTCCCGTTTCGCAAATAACACATAACTGGTCACAAGGAGTATGCTTATGTGTGTAATACTAGACATGTTCAATCCAAATTTCTCTATAAGTATAAGTCTATTTTTTAAGAGTTTCACTAATAGTCTTATTGCAAATATTGCGCTATCACATGTTGATGTAGTGTTTACAAACAAGAGATAACACACAAATCGACCCTGTTGATTCACACGAATACCTGGATGATTATTTCAACAATCGTTGATTCACACGAATACTGATTATTAGGATAATCTTAGCAAAACGGCCAAAATTGGACTCTTTATATTTTTTGAACTGAATAGCTAGGGTTACAATACATTTATTAAATAGGAAAGCAAAACTGAAACGGGCCTCAAAAGACAACGGGTGAAGTTATGCTAAAAACAAAAGTCTAAAATTCTCAAAAAACACGAAAATGTAAATAACTCCTAAAATATAATGATTCAAGGCTCGAAACTCCCGTAACTCAACTACGTTAGGTTACCACGGCGTTCTCCTCGTTCCAAGCTTCGAAACGGATTATCTGAGCCCAAGTTATGCCCTTTTGAATAAATGGGTTTTTTTCTTCACATTGATCTTGAGCCTCCCGAAACAAATTGGCCCGTTCTACAAATTAATTGGGCCTACATCTACATGGGCCAAAAGTTTCAATATAGACCCAATATTTGTCATAGACCCAATATTTGTCATAGACCCAATGAACCAATCATAGCCACTCATTTTTTCATCAAAAATAAAAAAAAACCGCTTTCCACCTTTTAAAAAAAAAATATCTCACACACTGTTAATCGTTACGTAAAACAAAACATATCATCACGACAAGAATTAAATTATCTTTCTATAGAGGGGCGACACTATGTACTTTCGATGAACTTTTTTTTATGATTTTATGAAGTCATATACGATTTTATGAAATCATATATGATTTTATGAAATCATATACGATTTTATGAAATATTTATGATTCGTTCACAAATCATTATATGATTGTTATGACGAATCATATTTGATTCGTTGACGAATTCATATATGTTTTTCACAATTCGTGATGAAACAAATTGAAGAAAAGATATTGATTTTCGTAATTCGTGATTGAAACAAAATTGAAAAAATTAGTTTTAAGAATCACAAATCATATATTATGATTTTATGAAATCATATATGATTTTATGAAATCATATATTATTTCATACGAATCATATATGATTTTCGCAATTCGTGATTGAAAAAAAAAATCAAAATTTTTTTCCTCGAAAGTATATCGTGTCACCCGTCTACTGAAAGATAAAAAAATACTCGTCGCGATGGTGTATTTTTTGTCGTGTGACGATTTACCGTTTGTAAGGGTTTTTTTATTTAAAAAAAGAGGTGAAAAGTGAGTTTTTTTATTTTTGATGAAAAAATAGATGGTTGGGATTGAGTTCATGGATCTATGACAAAATAATGGGGTCTTATGTTTGATCTAACTCATTCACAGTGGTCATATCACTTTATTCAAGAAATTTAAAACAGACAAAAAATTAAAGTAGAAGTGAAGACATACTCTTATATTGAAAGCATTAAATCATATAATGCCTCGAGTTCTCAAAAGAGTCTTCCCCAATTGGAGAACCAAAAGACTTTCACTAGGTTTTATGCTAAAGTACTTAGATCGCCACATCCATCATATAGCATGATTGAGTTGTGAGTCTTAAGGCGAGATAATATCATGAATAGAATAACATGCAGCTTAATTAATTTTAATTTTAATTTAATTTTCTTATTATCAAGTAAATTAGTATTGATTCTAGGTGGTTTAGTCGTTATTTATGCAAGGATTTCATGTCGTTGCCATAATTTTCCAATAAAACAATAAATAAATCAAGATTTCATCCAGCCCTAGCGTGTTTAATATGTGTGTGACCCATAAAACACCAAACGAGTTTGCTTGTGATGCCACAGTTGTAATTTAAATAATTGTTAACCATTAACAACCACGAGTACGCAGCAGATATGGATCAAGTTTGGTTCATATTATTAACACACAATAAATAAACAATAGGGCAATAGAACCTAGCCTCTGAAGAATCAAATGTCAATGAAACAAGTGGATAGTTTCCACTTCTACGACGTGCTCACACAAACACTGTCAAAGACATGCCAAATGCTAGCCTTACCTTCCGTGATATCCCAAACAACGTTTTGTATACCGAAACATACTAAATTAAATACCAAATTCCAAAGCCCTTGAAAAACCTGACCAAAATCAGGATGTGGATTCTAGGGTTTTGACCAAAATTCGTTCAACCGGAATTCAATAAACCTACCGGAAAATCACCCAAGTGATACCCTAGACGTTTCTAATAGTTGTCACACCTTGAGAACTAATAAACCAAAACCAAGAACCTGCTATAAACCTTATGGGATCAAATCACACTCAAAAAATCCCTAAATAGGATTACCGAATTAGGCAGAATCCGAATAAAATCATAGACTTTATTAGGTTTTGATTTTATTCGGCTAAATGGATTTGATTAAGGGAGGAAATAGATCTGATTTGGGAGTGTTTAAGGTTATTAAATTTAGTTTCTTATGAGCTTTAGGGGTGTGAGGTGTCAGCTACTCATGATAAGACTTGGAAACATGCAGGTTTTAAGCCTTATCCCAACTCTCCTACTCTCATTTATCTCTTTAGAATGAACCTAAACATATTCTAGAATCATCTTATGGCTGGCTACTCTCATTAGGACAGCCATAGTGTGTTGTCTCCATCCGAATAATGGTCTTTGGTTGACTTAGAAACGTACATGAAGTTTAAACGCACTTAAGTGTTTATCGTCGTGTGCCCAATAGGATCACACTTTTCTAGTTGTATAGGTGCGTATCCAAACTTACTAATTCCAACATATTATAATTAGTTAATATTTTCACATAAATGAATCAACATATAGTACATCAGATTCAACCACCCCCGTGTTTGAGGCAACAATGATCAGATCATGTAGTTGGATATTTGGATACTTATTAATGTATTTATAATGGAATTGATTTTTTAATTAATTCCAAAAGCTAGTGTAACCCTCATAAGAAAGGTCTTACAATACTATTGGTTGTTTTTTGTAAAAAATCACTTAGTTTTGCCACTAGAAGTTTGAAAGTTTTTTGGATATAGGGTTAATGACTATAACAGTCCGTACTTTCCATTTGAGTCATTATCAGATATGAACTCCAAAAAGTACATAATACCATCGAACTTTTATATGAACTGATTCTGATATCAGCAACTTGACCATTTTTTTTACAATTTTCACGGCAATGTGACTCATGTACATGTCATGTCCCTTCTTTTTGGAGCATTAGGTTCCATGTCAGCCCCTAATACACACGTTGAGGTTGTCTCCCTATAAAAAAACATCATAACCCTAACACTAACGCATAAACCTAACGGTGTGTATTAGGGGTGACATGACCTATCGCTCTAAAAGAAGGGAAGGTCCAATGTACTTGTGTCAAATTGACGTGAATTTAGTCAAGAAAAAATGGTAAGTTGCTGTTATTCGATCGGTTCATATAAAGTTCGTGGGTATTGTGATACTTTTTGTGGGTTCATATCTGATAATGGTTCAAAGGGAAAGTACGTTGCTATAGTATGCCATTAACCTTTGGTATACATGGTGTTGTGGTTTCTTTGGTGGAAAGACTTTGAAATGTACTACTATGTCTATGTAGTCATTGTCGTAGGGCATTTGTTATGTCGCTTCTATGCGATCGTTGTTCCCTTGGTTTTTCGCTAGGAAAACCCTCGCTGTCCAACGTCTTTATTTAAAGTTTAAAAGAAACCTTTACCAGGTATCTACGCCACATTTAACTTTCACCCAAATTAAATGAAGTAGCAAACCAACTAGGCTAGCTCAGTTGGCCACCAAGGGTATCCTTGGGAAGGTTGTTACCACATGCGAGAGGTCTTAAGTTCGAGTCTCTCCGTGGGGGTTTTCCTTCAAGGTGGGAATCTGTGGGGTTCTGCCCCGTAGATGTGTCGATTCGATGGCTTGGCAGGGAACTCTTCTGGGTTTGCACTGTGGAATCGAATATGACTAATTTATTATTCGAGGCTCGGCAGGGTATTCCTTCTGGATAAGTATCGTGGCTGGACATCGAATGACTAACTTTGTAACTGTAGTAACGTCGTTCAAAAAAAATTATATCACACCCAACCACCCCTTGTTTAATTTACACGAGCCATACCGCTCATTAAAGTACTGATGGGTCAGATTGTATTGTTGAATGTCATCAATGTATTAAAAGCTATGTAATCTTTCCAAAAGTAATAACCTTTCCTTTTAAAGAAATTATGATTTGCATTGTTTTGTATTGATGCACTTGAACTATGAATGTGCTGGTAAAATGGTGCTCCGGGTTTTCATAGGTGGAAAGACTTTGCCGTGATACGCCGTCTTAGGTTCACTCAGTCAGACGTTTGCTTGTCACTCTAGTGATCTGTACTTCCCTTCCTGCTCTCGTTGTATAAAGGTTTAGCTCTATTAAAGGCATATAGGGATGTGATAGATTTTACGTCGTTTGAGCTTGTTTGGCTGCAAGTAGTCTTTCATGCAGTGCTATAGTTGATATCACGGCTTTGAGATACTATCCACATTTTTTTTACTATAAGCTAGATGATTATTGTCATACTCTAGATAACAAAATATGTTCTGTTGAATTATATAATAGTTTTAGCCACGACCGATCTATCAGTTATTGCTTACCAGTAGAGTTTATTAATTTAGAGCTTATACGTAGTTTTTCATACAAAACAATAACTGACAATTTCTTAATATGTTTAATTGAATGGTTTTTGATATATTCCTGGTTAAGAGTGATAATTTCAAACAGTTTCTATTAAGATGTTTAAAAAACGTTTTATAGAAGTTTGGGGATTATAAAGCAACCACACATAAAACAACATTATACCGTTAAAGTAAGTTGTTTAAGTGTTATGTTTGTAGGGAAACATGTACACTTTATTAAAATAAATCAGATTTTCAATTAACTAAAATAATTAACGGAAAATAAAATAACAATAAAAGAAAACATACGATTAGATGGTATGAAGCAGAAGACAGATCACTATGAACGATAAATAAGAAAAAGTTAAAAGGTCATGGAACGAAGGCACGTGTTAGACACGCTTCCCTTTAAACACGTTTCGCGTCTGTTTCCCAGGTACAACGTATCAAAGCTGTTGTACAGACGGACCGGGACATACTGCCTGATAATATCACGAAAAACAGGTACTTCTGAATCGACAGAGTGTTGGAAAACTTGTTAATGGAGATTTTCTCTCGTGTGTGTTTTTTCTTGTTCTTCTTGAATAGTTGGATTGCCATCTATTTTATACTCATTCATATATTATGGTGTCCTGGTGCAATCAATGTCAATTAATGCCTTAATAAGATTTCATTAATTTTCTGTTATAAAACCTTTGAGTAAATAATAACCACCAATTCAATTTGTTAAATTAATGCCCATTTAATTTCCAGTTATAACTTTGAAAACAAATAATAACAGCAATTCAATTGTCAATTTAGGACACATTTAATTTGCAGATACCAACGAGCTGTAACTGGACATTTTAACCATTTGCCTCCATTCAAACTTTTCCTTCTTTGAGACTCGATATTCATTCACACTACTCTGTTTTTGGACATTTATACTGGCTCGATCTGGCTTAATTTAATATTATATTTACTAATAATTATCTAAGTCCAAAGTTAGTGAAAAACATTTTCACTAAAATTTTCAACAATCCCCAGCATGAATGCTCAATCGGTCGAAAACACTCAAATTTTCGGCGAAATTTGTGCGGTTGGGTCTGCATAGGAGTCGGTAGGTGTTTGTAACTTTGAACCTTCCCCTGTGCGAGATTATCTACGTAGCTTGAGCTTCGTCGCCTAAGTCCTATTGAATCATCTTGTACCGTTTACATTAGACTACCTACCACTTCTCATCCACACATACAACATCCCAATAAATACCACTACTTTATATCTTACCATATCACTCCATTAAATCCTCTAAACTTCCAATCCCCCCAAAACCTCTTCCAACCCAACAAACCAACTTACAAACCCAAATCCACAACCCCCCACACCAAACTAAAACAATCATAACTAAAATCAAACCAACAATCCCCAACACACCAATAAAACAACAACCTACCATAACACTCCATTTACTTCTTAACCTCACCGACCCCACCCCAATCTATCAACCAAACACATCAACTTAATAACAATCCCACTCAAATTTCAACTACCCACTAACTTAAAAAACCAATCCCACCAAACAACCTTTATACTACCCAAATAACTCCCTCAACACCACCCAAATCAACCTCCAAATACAGTTTATCTAATAACAAAATCCCTCCACCTACAATCTCACCACAAGTGTGTCTCGCTACAATATCCCCACATAAACATATCAAATACATCCAACCTAAAACAAATATCAACATCTAAACCCCCCAAACCCCAATTTTCACACCAAAACCCCATTCCCTAACCTTAATACTTCAAAATACAAAAACAAATCAACCAACCCAACCTCAACAAACACCCAAACAAAACACATCACTCAAACTCACTCCCTCCCATAAATCCAACAACCTCACCCAAACCACTCCACTAACAACTTACCCACACTCCCAACTATTTCAACACTCAAACAACAACACCCTCCAATACAAATCAACAAACAAATCACTACTTACACACAACCCCACCATCCCCCCACCACTACACAACATACACAACAACCCATTACCCCCCAATTCCCACACATTACACACAACCTCACATCTAACACCCACTTCCTCCCTCATACCAACCTAATCACATACTCACATATCATAATTTAGATAAGACCTAAGTCTTAAGTTCTCCTTTTATAGTATCTAGAAATCTACCCATGTCATTGTGTGTCTCTATCCACTGATATGACTAATATGAAGCAACCAGGTTGAGCATATAATAGTGTCGAATGACTCGAGTGAACGCGTCTGTCATCTCTCCAACTAACAGCCGTATGTGCATAAGTCCACGAAGTCGTAGATGTAGATAAAGAGTACTCCACCATGGATATATAGGACGTGACCCCTCGCACTCCCACAATCGTACTATCCTCTCGTCTAGCTTTCTCTCGAGCATCGTCTAGTGTCGAGCCCTATCAGACACTCATAGCTATCACACTACATTCTCTAGTCGCACTGTAACCGTGCAGATCATCACTCTATGTTAGAGAATAGCGACTCGTAAAGACACACGAAGTTTGTGTGTATCGTTGATAAAGAAGTGTGCACACACGATTAAGGATTTGAGAGGTTCTCTACTCTCTCGACAACATATGCTCATCAACCTCGCTCAAATATGTAATGATTGTCCTATCGCTCTTATGAGTCTCAGTACTCCTGATAGCTTAGTCTGACCAGACTCATACAACTTAGATGTTGTCAGTAGCTGATCTGTTGCTCTAGGAATATAGTTGCGAAGATGTGTCTGTCTATTTCTCTCTCTAGAGACATTACTCACCTCATTGAGTACTCAGAGTCAGTCTCAAATCCCACGTGTGGTAAAAATATGTTAGACAGATAAGAAGACTGCAACCCTGTTATAAGTGAGACAGCGCTCCCTCACACAAAATTTATATATCGTAGAGTTTTTGGTGTGTTGCAATGTATCTAGTGTCTTTCATCTTTAAAATCTCCGTTTAGAAATGACGTTTTCATCATCCATGAGATGTATCACCTTCCGAGCAACGAAGATTTCGCACGATTAAATATCACTTCCCCCGCGTTTCAATGTGCTCTGTGAGCAGCGAAATTCGTGAGCACTAGTGACACACAGGGTAGTGCATATACATTGTGTATGCTAAAAGAAACAAACGTATTGCGTGACTCGCACGAGTTGTGCGTCAAAAATTTTAAAACCACTTTTGCTCTTGAGCTCTCCTAGCAACTTGTGAGTGTCCTCCGATGCGTTCGTTTATTGCTCAGCTGCTCTTAGATTAGGAGATGTGTGACCAGTGATGAGAATCGTTCTCTCTGCTTGCTCAAATAGACTTCCACTTGAGCGATACTTACAAGAGAGCTCACACGCTCTTGCTAAGTATGTTGGTTAGAGGTCGTTATAAGAAGAAAATCGCGTGTTGTTGGTGTAGATGTATGAATATCGTCTGTCATTGCTGTGTTTGAGCAAGTTTTTTAGAGAGACTTCTACGATATTACTCTCTGAGTGAAGGTTGTATCGCTAGTGTAAGTCTATATCTCAATATAAGCAGTCAAGCGTCTCACCTCAAACAGGCCTCGCAAGGTATACTAGTTTTTGTATATACACTCTATCTCAGGTGTGCTTGCCAAATGTGATCTGTAGGCAAGGAGTTGTCGCGCTAAAGAATCCGTGCGTGCTTTGTGTCCTAGGGGTGTGCGAACTCTAGATCGTCATTCTGTGGAGATGCGGTTTGTGTTCGATGCGTTATTTGTGTGTGGTGCAGCGAGATCGTGTCGGTACAATATCTGTATTATCTCGTCATTCGCTCTGTAGATGATGAATGGTAATTTCCCCTGTGAGGCAGCAATGAGCTCTAATATCTCTTAATTAGTGTCTCAGTAGGATATACGGATATGCACTTCTTCTCGATGTCTCCTATCCGCAATACTCCGTTAGTTAGCCTTGTGTAGGTTGCGACACCAGTTACACGTATCTCTATGTGTGTGTGCTTCATTGATAGCAGCTTTGTAGCGTATAGATGAAGCAGTTTGTAGTCTCGTGAAAGCGTTTCTAGCAGGATTATGTGTGTCGTTGAGTGCAAAGTCCGTATGAATCTTGAGGGTCGCAAATGCCTAAAGTAGTCTTTAGCTTAGTGGCTCTCGACCCCTCTAGTGTGCGCGCTTGAATCTCAATTGTAGTGTTGTGTAGACGATCTCCTGTATTTCTGATCGTCTGATGATGCGTCGAGACATAGTGGTTGCGCGGTCATGTAGTTCGTATAGGGTGCTGACAAGAGTAATCGCTATGAGATTCGATGTAGAGTACAGAGTAGTCGTAACATCGTTGCTATGCCTGAGACTGTCTGGTTAGATGTATTCTGCATATAGAACGTAGAGAACCTAGTTGCCTAGTTAGTGAACATTGTATGCAGAGAGGTGATTGTGTCCTTTGAGTCTCTTTATTGTCTATAGCGCGGATCACAGAAAGAGACTTGTTCTGTGAGTTTTAGAAGAAGTGTATGAGATGAATGACATGAGAGATCAAGTTTGCCACCTCTTGGTTATGCCTCGAGTAGGAGTGAGTCCGAGAATCCCACTCTTGTGCTGTTGCGATGAGTAGAAAGAGCTGTGTGTCTTCTCAGAGAGCTTTAGCGTCTATATAGGAGCAGTGTCGTGTCATCTTATAGCACTCCCGCGAGCTCTGTGCGTTCATGGAGTCTTGAGTTATGGCTCAACCGGATGGCGGCGCGCGCAGGTTCGATGAGGATTGGCTGTCTGCTGTCTTAGTTCGCTTGTGAGTTGTAGGCGTGTGGTTGTGTCTAGGTACATAGAGAGACTCCACGGCTGTGAGAACGCCTATGTTAGCTAAGAGGGATCGGTGTTTTGGGTCACATGCACGTGTTGTGAGAGCTAAGCTCGGGAGATTGAGAAAACCAAAAAAAAAAAAAAAAAAATCTTGTCATTTGGCTTCAACACAAGTTTTACTTTTGTAGTCCGTTAGTCAATCCAAAACATGGAGTATCCCAATTTGGTTTACATTAGACAACATATTGAGTTTTTGTTGGAGTGTGTGTAGTACATGTCACGCGGTAGCGCTCGTCCGCTGAGGGTCTCAGGTAATTTAAGAGTGTGGACAAATAGGTTAGAAATTCACGCACGTGCCTTGTCGTAGGGAGAAGTATGTGAATGCACGCGCTCGGAAAGTCTTGTGTTGTAGCTTTGAGATCCAGAGTGTTTGATTGGTGTGTAGACCCTCATCGCGTATGACGCGTAGAGAGATATGGTTAGTTTGGTGTTGAGGTTGTCAGAGAGATTTGGAGTCTGTCGCGCAAGAGATCTAGCTAATGTGACGAGAAGTCCGCTAGAAGATCTGTTGTGCTGATACTCGAGTACTCTCCGGACAGCTCTAGATAGATCTAGCGAGAGCTCGGTGTCGTACGGACGGTAGATTGCAGTTGTGCGTGTGAGTAGCGGAGTAGCTCTCGCGTTTGCCATCGATGTTGAGAATCGCGATCTGTATTTCCCTTGTTTCTGTTGCGGGTATTGAGCGGTGGAGAGTTGCCCAAATTCACATCCTCTCTCATTCTAGCTGCATTGAAGAGATAATCAAAACTTTATCATCATAATACATAACATGATCGAAGTGCTATCCACCATTACTAAGGTCGGAATTCCCTATGCCCTTAGTTTTTATGTCATTTCTGAATTATACGCCATAGTTATGGCACATAAGGTTTAGAATGCTTCAAAGGCATCTACGTACCCCGTAACTCGAGTATCGGTCTCCCTTTTAACAAGTTCGGAAGCAGATCCTTTAATGTCACTCGTGACATTCCAAATATATTGTTAATACGAGGTCCCATGGTTAGTTTAAAACTAATTTGGTACTATTAACAACATGCTTAAAGTGTTTCTTAACAAAACGATTTTATGTCATCTTTTGTTTTAAAACACTAATGTTTTGTAAGATCCGTTATACAAAACCACTTTAAAGGAAGTCTTTCGACTAAACAATTAACCAATATCACCTATTACATAATGTTTAACAAAAACAGATATGTAATATGATATTGTCAATCTTCATTAAGAAGATCTTAATAGATCTGTTTCACATGATCTATTTCTACAACGAAACTCAAAAAGGTTTCAGTAGATCCACTCTTCTAAAGAAACTCAACAAGGTTTCTATAGAACTTCTTTGTACCAGCATCCTCTGTTTTGTGCTTGCGTTCCAATGACTCCCATAATTCTTTGGCAGTCGTGGTTTTGCAATACACGTTGTACAAAGGCCACTCCAGGACCATTTCTAGAAACATTGTTGTGACACAAGAAGTCTGAATGTTTCTATGCTTCCACATCTTGCACAGCCTGTGCATTAGGGGGTTTGACCTTCCTTAGGAGGTTCCACCTGAGGTGCAGTCTCATTTAAGAAACCACGACAAGGTCTAAGTTTGAGATGGAAGAACATCTGCTGTTGCCACCTCTTAAAATTCCTGCCATTGAATTTTTCTGGTTTTTCAGCTGATTCAGCAACTGTGTGGTAACTTGCGCTACCAGTTATGTTTAACAGAGGTTTAGTACAATATTGAAAGATCAAAACACACAAACAATTAAATAAACTGTAATAATCCGGTATCCAAGAAATTCATTTATTGATTTCTATAACCTTGTACCGGATCTGCTTCAAAGAAACTCAATCTTGGTTTCAATGAATCGATATTTGTCATGATTGAAAACCATAGTTAGTAATTGGCGCACTATTACATTCAGAGATCTCAAAGCTCACACTTGTATTTAAACACGAACAGTTTAGAACTGTTAAAAATAATCTTGATATCTAATAAGAACTGAACTTGGTTTATATTAAACTTGTACTAAAATCAAAATCATAAGAAACTCAAGCTTGGTTTCGATGAATCAATGGATCAAAATGACAATGTGATAGAAACTCAATCTTGGTTCTAAAATAAATTAATCTAAACATGTTTTTAAAATCGTTTAGATCTGTAATTAAAATCTGTTTAATTAACCTGATTTCTAAAGAAACTCTATTTCTTGGTTTCGACGAAACAGTTTTATAAAATCTGTTAAATAATATTAATCTGATTTTCAAAGTGTTTTTAAATTCGGTTACACCGAATTGTTTTAAGATTGTAGGGAACATGAATACATTTTAATTAAAATAAATCAGATTTCTATTAATAATATAATTACAGAAATTAAATAACATAAAGAATAAATACCGATTTAGGTAGAAGCAGGAAGACAGACTTATGAAGGATAATAAGAAGACAGTTAAAGGTCATGAACGAGGCAGTGTTAGACTCGCTTCCCTTAAAACAGATTCGCCGGGGGTTGTTTCCCAGTCGGTACAACGTTCAAAGATGGTTTGTACAGCCGGATCCTGACATTCTTGCCTGAAATATCACCGAAAAACAGAGTACTTCTGGTCGACAAGGTGTAGAAAACTTGTTATATGGAGATTTTCCTTCTTGTGTGTTTTTTCTTGTTCTCTCTTGAAAGTTGAGATTGCCATCTATTTGACACATTCATAGGCAGTATGGTGTAATGGTGCAAATCAATGTCAATTAATGCCATTAATAATGATTCATTATTTTCTGTTATAAACACTTTGAGTCAAATTAATAACCGCCAATTAAATTGTCAATTAATGACCCAATAATTTACAGTTATAAACCTTTGAAACAAATATTATCAGCCCATTCAATTGTCCATATTAAGGACACAATTAATTTGCAGTTACAAAGAGCTCGGTAATCTGCCATTTAACCATTTTCATCCAATTCCAACTTTCTTTTGATGACTCGATATCTCATTCAACTAACTCTGTTTGGGAACATATACTGGCTCGACCTGGCCTTACATTTAATAATTATATTTACTATAAGTATCTAGGTCCAAACGTTAGTGAAAACTACATTTTCACTAAAATTTTCCAAACAATGTTAATAAAATAATAAACTTGTAATGATGATTAAAAATGATTTAGAATTGGTGAATGTTGGAGGTTTGAAGAACGTACTTCGAGCGTATAAGAAGACCGATACTATAGAAAAAATAGTATACACGTCGTCGTTTTTTGCTCTGGGTTCATCCGAAGGGTATGTTGCGGACGAGACTCGGGTTATTACTTCTACTATACTAATATCTTTTAAAGTCAAGTTTTGTAGTTTACCACTAGGAATCCATATATACTCTCTACATGGTTATGAAATACATTTTCGAGGGTGGTCATCCCAAGAATTGATGAATGTTTTGGAAGCTAAAATTATAAAAAGTACTTGTAAGAAACTAACAGATGAATGTTCTTAAATTTATATAAAGATTGGCCAAAACAAAGAAAAAGAAGAATCTTAATAAAAAAAGATATGAAACCAGTTGAGAATAAAACATTTACTTATATGTGTTTGGTTAAGAGTTGGCAATGGCTGGAATTTTATATTTCAGAAAGTTAAGTGCAATAGAATGCTGCTTAAATACCATATTAACTTCAAGCAACGTTAACGCTTGATAAACAACAAACCAAACTATGTCTTCGACATGACAAAGACAAAACTACTCTAGCTATACAATTCAAATAGAAAGGAAACCTACACATTACGTGTTTTCACCCATAGAGTTACCCAACGACTTAGAAACAAAATGTGTTTCGTTGTTTCATCATACCACTTTTCTTTCCACATCTAACATTCATCTTCACTCTCATGGTAGATCACAAAATACTCTTCTATCTTCCATTCATGAGGAAATCAAAAGGTTAGAATGACGTGAAAAATGTTGCCACCAGAGAGTATCCGCTTTCCTATCAAACCAAATACCAGTCTTCCTGCATCTCAATAAAAAGTCGAAACCCTTTTTTCCCCTCTCTTAGCGATTTTCTAAACGATCACGCTTACCGTATCCTAATCGATCCCCTCCTTAATTTCTGGTACAAACCAGTGTTACACTTGCTGTTAAGGCTTCTTAATCTTTGATTCTGATTCCTTTAACTCGAGTCTACATCTGTTTTTGTCCCAGTTTTTAGAGTTTGTGATTCGATTTTTTAGGGTTTTTAGGGTTCTTATTTAATTGTTTTTGGGTTTCGTCCTTTGAGCAGTAGGACTTCAATTGCCATTATTTATTAAAGGACGATCTGCAATTAATTCTGTGTTCATTGTGTTCTCCGATTCTAACCCCAGCTAGCTAAGGTCTCGTTATTGAAGATTAGGCGTTCTCTTCTTGTTTATTACTATTGGTTTTCTGGGTTTCATACACTAGGAATGGAGCGAGGATATCTAAGTCAAAAGGGGAGAAGGGTTGGGAGGGATGTGAAGGAGAAGCATGATTCGATGGTGGTTGAGACTGTCAAGGTGGGTGAGCATGGCAATGTGGCGTCGGGTAGTATCTCTACTACTCGAACTCTAACTAATGTGAATGCAGGGCTGGAAGTTCTACCGTATCTGAGGTACATGGGACTCAATCTCATACTAGTGCGAATGAGGAGAACTTAAATGATGTTTGTACAACAACGAGACCTACTTTGATCGGTATTACTCCTGGTATGTCTTCATATGCTAATATTATTGGTAAACTAAGTGGAAAGAAACTAAATATTCGTACTTTGTATACACCAGGGGCTAATGGGATTGATGTGGTTGTCCTGGTGGAGTCTATTCGAGCTATAAGTGAACGATTTGCTAATACAGCATATGAATTTTTCTTGGGGAAGCGGGTGGCATACCTTGTTGTTGCTAACTATGTTAGGAATACTTAGGGTAAATACGGGCTTGTTCAGTTCTTATGGTTTCAAACTCGTCTATCAGATTATTTGACTTTCAATTTAGCTTCCATGGATGGATTAGTGCTTTGCTTGAATAATGGTTCATGGTTTATCCGGAAGCACCCGCCTATCCTGAAGAAAATGGTCACCCGGATGAGAACCTATTAAAGAAGATGTTGTTAGTTTCTGTTCGGTTTTGGGTTAACTCCCCACCAAGGTTGTACTGTCTCTAGCCTTCATCGAGGATGGTTTGAGTGCCATTGCTACTAAACTGGGTGTGGAAATCTAAAAGAGGGGTTGAATAGTTTACCGCTTTTTGATTTAATGTAATGTTTGTTTATAAAAACTTAGATTTAATTCTATGTGAATTCAATATGTGAACAATATGAACAATACAGCTATATAAACAAGTGATAGCAAGATATAAAATAAATTTGCAAGATAAGAGATGAGAGTTAGGATAATCAAACCACAACACAATGATTTATAGTGGTTCGGTAACGAAGCACCCTCTCCGCCCTATCACTCTTTCGAGCACCAAACTCGAGAGTTTTCTTCACTATGTCAACAAGCTCCCTTTAGGCGGAAAAAATCGTACATAACTAAGCTTACACCGATTTTTGACACTAAGCCAAATGTCGAGTGTTAATCCTAGCTAGAGCCAATCTACCACACCTTTTGTATTTTAAGGACTAAAATACTAACCACACTATCACGACTTCATTTCACCAAGTCACTAACACGATCACACCAATCTAACACTACTTACTACGATCACCACGATCTAACTATACTTTCTATGATCACCACAATCTAACTACGATACACACCTTACATTATACATCTAATGATTTTACAAATATATATACAATGCAACAAGGTTGCAAGGACACACACTAAGCTATAATACTTCTTCTCTTGATGGTAAGAAGTATTCTTCTCTTACACTTGAGAATATAAGCTTGGATCACTTGGAAACAAAAGCTTATGATTTAATGATCAAATGAAAGAAAGAAATGTATAAATTGATTTAGAATAGAAAGAATATGTGTGCAAGAGTCGAAAAATGTTAATAACGTGTGGACTGATTAAATGATCAAAGGATTGTGGGAAATATGTGGATTGATTTTAGACAGAAAAGAATGAGTGCAAAAGGTGAGAAAATCAATGGGAGGACTATCTAGTATTTATAGGCAAACTGGGGAGCGTTTTTGTCTGGCCGACCCCCTTAATTCATGTGCCGGCCCCCTTAAAATTAAAGGGACCGCCCAGACTGGGACGCTCCCTTTTTTGTCTTTTCCAGGGAAGGTGTTTTCTGGAACATTTCTAGCTGTTTTTAGGTAGAAAATTTGAATTCAAAGTATTTATTTTGAATAAAAAATTTTTTTTAAACACAAAAATGTTTTGTAAAAGATATAAAAATGTTTGTAACATTTTATAAAAAAAATGTTAGGTTGAATAAAAATTCCTTTGATCATAAAATGCATTAAGTATTTATTTATTCATACATTTTAAATGCTTTAATTTTCGAAATGAAAATTCACTACTAATTACTTGTTTACGTTTTAATTTTACATTGAGCGTTTTTACATTTTGTGATTATCAAAACGTAGAGAGGTCGAAAAATGTTAATAACGTTTTTAGGCATTATTTCTATCAACAATCTCTCCCTTTTTTATGATTACAAAATCTAAACTCATTAAATGTAAAATTATTTTTAAACAAGTATTTTGTGAGTTTTATTTCCATTTCTTGAGAAGTTAGTTGAAGGATCGGAGAATGTAGAAGAGAATGTTGAGGTTGCTAGTTCACCCCTTAGGAATGATGACTATCAAACTGATCTCGGCACTAGGTTAGAGCCCAGGAGTAATTAGGAAAGTCCAGAAGTGGAGAAAATTGCTGATATTTCACAACCTGTAAACGTTATTGAAGAGGAGGAAGAATCAGCAGAAGAAGATTATGAGTTGAAAAAAAGGGATAAAGGGAATGAGGTAGAGGAGTCTAGGAATACACCATCCCCTACAACAACTAGATCTCTTAGGACTCATTCTACTCTCATATCTTTGAATATTGAGAAACTACAGGAATTGACAGAAACTGATACTATACCTTCATCTTCAACACCATCATCATCTTCATCCAAACTATTTGCTACCAATCGTCTCTTGTCCTTATTCAAATCCAAGCCTAGATGTTTTAAAAGATACAAGAGTTTCTTTGATGAACTACAAGGAAAATATGGTTATCTATTTGGTCATCTAACGACAAGGTTTATGCCAGGAAGAAAGTTTAATGAATTTACTCGACATCTCCAAGACATCATGATGGAGTCTTTGCCCAAGATGGTAGATGAGCATATCAAGAAAATTCTCCAGACTCAAGTTCCACTACATGTTGCACGAGGGATTATATTAGAAATAGAAAAGAGTCAAGAGGAGGTGGCTAAGATGATTGCGAATGCTATTCAGCAGGAACGTGAGAATTTTCTATCAGAGATTTCTTCGCAAGTTAATGATGCAATCACTAACCACATTCCTTCGCATGTTGATTCATCAGTCAGGAGTTATATGTCAGGACATGTATTGTATGTGCACCCCTACTCAAGCTACACCAACTAATGCACAAGAACAACAACACCAGTTATATCTGACTATGAAAGACAATCATCAGCTGCAATAGGATGATTTACCAATTTGGCTTGCTCTTAAGTATAACTTTGAAAGACTTCATATGGTCACTACTCCTTGCAGACCTTCTACCGCTCGCCCTAGAGATCAGGACGATCCTCATAAGGATGCTCATCCTGAGGGGGAGAATAGTGCAAAAAGGCAGAAGACAACTGAGCATGAAACATTTGAGCTTGGAGGATCATCATCTGGTCAAGATTATGAAAGTGAACCAGGTCCTTCAACGTCAGGTAATCAAGAACAATCTGATGACTTTGATTTTTGGACAAATTCTTATGCCATAGATGATGATGTGATTCCTAATGAGAAAGTGTTACAAGAACTTGTGGATGAAATTTTAAAAACTGTTGATGAAGCTAAGTTACGTAAAGTTGTTGATGAAATGTTAAGATAACAGTGTACTTCGAGATATGAGCATCAGTATCACATTGATCAGATGCAAAATTTCTTAAATAGTGACATTGTATGGGAAAGCAAGAAAGAAATCCTAGTCCCACCATATCAACCAAACCCACTCTAGTCGTTCAAAGCTGCCAAAGAGATCCTAAAGCTCCTGCACTATCTCTGGTTAATCAATATCTTTTGTATTTAAAGAAAGGAAACACAGGACCTAAAAAGATTGCATTGTCTCTACAAAAGTTTCCTGCAGTTAGATTCCCTGATAATGATATTGAAGAAAGAACTTCCAGATGGGTAACGAAATGTGTAAAGAAGTTTAATCCTTATGCTCGATACGGTGTCGAACATTAAAAGAATTCACATGCAAAGATCTTCTACATAAGGAAACAACAAGAACCCAGAAAGCTCAAGGAAGAAGTTTATTCAAATTCAAAGATTGTTCAAATTATCAAGACTTATTAGGAACTAGGATATGAGCATAAGTTTATAACATAAACTATTGCAAGAAGAGCATATAGATGCATAGTGTCTATCACTGAGTCAGATTACAAGAATCTCAACAAGAATGATATTGAGGATATGTATCTGCTAATCGTAAATCACAAGGTAGATGACTATGTTGGGACTGGATTGTTGTGGTCATTATCAGTCTTCATCAAGAGTACCGTAATATGGGAAAGAGTTCATGACTTTCAACTAGGTGTGGAAAGCTATCAACTACAAGTCAATCTTACTGCACCAACAATCACTTTCCCAGACATTGAGAAGTACAAGGTGTTCTCCAACGTCTCTAAACCACTGTATGGAATTATATACAAGAACAACAAGAAAGAAAAGAGAGTGATGAGACATCAAGAAGTTCATACGTTTTGTGATGCTACATTGAAAAGAGTCTTGGAAGGATTAAAGAGCTACAACAACGACGTTAAGTATGGTTATGTGACTCACAACCTTAGTAAAGAAGATGTTGAATACTTACAACTGTTTGCTGAAGAGATTGAAGAACGGTTGAAGTATCATGATCAAGTAAGAAGATGGGAAATGTACTTGAATGAAAGACCGCTAGGATCAAGGTGGGAACGCCCGAAATATCGACCCTTAGGGGAAGATTGTTAGGATCATCAAAGTTTCGATTGTGATACTTTAAGTGGTTTTATTTATTTCTAGTGTTTAGTCTTTATTTTACTTAGTAGAAAGTAGTTTGTAATAAGTTTTAATATGCCAAAAGTGAAAAATAGCATATTTAACAAAGATTAGGGACTAATTTGAAAAATTAGGAAAATAAAGGAAAGAATGAAAGCCTCCCCCCTCTCCTATAAATAGCCACCTAATTATCATTAGGTGGTTGATGGCTTGTAATAACTTTTCCCTCTCTTTTTCTCTTTTGTTATAAAATTTAGAAATTGTGAAAACTTGCCTCCCTCTCTTGATTCTCTATATTCTACATCATTCTATATCGTGTGATTCAAGCTAAAACAAGACCTAACAAACACGCATTTGGTTTTATCCCAATGAGGTATTCATGTAACCCAAGTATAGGGTCGAATAATCTTCTTTAGAAAGTGATTACATGACTTCAAGTGATATCCGGTAACCTTCATTGGTAATTAGCTAGGCATTGATTATATTTACCCTGTTTGGGAACATACCACAACCAACCAATTATATGATTTATCTTGATGGACTTTATATGGTTGTGGTAATACAGACCCGTTTCAGTTTCTTTGATCTGCAACTGTCATAAGTAACTACAAACAAACCAACATTCTATAAGAATATATCAATATGGAAGAAGCACATTGACGATTAAGAGAACTTAAGGATGTACTTGAAAGAGCGATACGGAGCTTCCATCTAGTTAATATGCCTGCGAAAAACATGGTGTATCAATATTAGGTAAGTTATTTGACCTTAAAAACTCTAACTGCACAATTGTAACAATAATCATAACAGACCCACCCATATGTCATATAAAGTGATCACATATAAATGATTATAAGTCGAAGGCCGCTGAGGCATTGGAGACGAAGAAACATAATGCTAAAAAGGCCTAAATTAGGGCTGCTCTTCGGGCTCGGAAATAAGCTGAGCAAAAAGTTGTCTATTTACTATGAATTCTAGCAGATTGTCATAGTTTTGAAATTATTTTGATGTGTAGTTGTCTAAATTGGTGTTTGTAGAAAATGTTTCTTTGTAGTTTTTAATGTTATAAATGTAACATAGGGAAAATAATGTTTTTTAGCTGCATTGTATTGTAGATAGAATAGGCTCTGCAAAACTTGGGTATAGAGTAACGTAGGATTTTTCAGGACAACCGTAATTTGTTGATATTGACATCTTTTAGTTGGCTGGCACCGTTAGCAACTGTTTACCTGTATTCATAGCTTTAGATGTAACATGCTTGAAGACTTGGCGAGGAGGAAAACAAACTAATATATCCACACATACTACATTTTTCGTTACCGATTCCATGGCTTTTATGTGAGTTATTCGGTGTGCATTGGTCTATAAGGGTTATTTGAGGGCTATTGCTTATTTAAACTCGCTGATATTGGTTGGTTAGGAGATTTGCATAAACATTGCAAAAATACAATTTAGTGTTGATCGAAAATGACTCTAAATCACACATCTTGGAGTGTACAATTTTAATAGAAGCTGATTTGCTTTACTAATAATGCCAAAAGAGTATTGATCTTACATTTCAAAATATTGCTTATAACATAGATGCGATATTTTAATATGAAATACCAAACACTCCTTAAGTTATGAATATGATGTTTAGGTTTTCCCAGGTTTCATGGGTTCGAATCCCGTCAACAGGGTATTATAGTGTCTTATAACCTCATATAGACATCATTTATCTATCTTAGCAAGAATATTTTTTTTTGCTAATATTAAAAGGTAATTAACATTCACAAAGGTAGAATACTACCAGAAAGTGTAAGAGAAACTCTAATGTCAAGGGACCACAACTTTCTTACCCTAATGGGTACTTAACATGGCTCTTTATCAGCCTGGAGTGGATAGTTCGCATGCATCTTCCCTTCTTTTTATCATATTGTACTAGGCCGATGTACAAACATAGTGTACAAACACTCACCAATGATGTATACTTTTGTTATAAATTGTCTCGAGTTATTCCATTTGAATATAACAAAAGAGTTTTTACAGTGAGTTGACTGTTATCGTGTATGAATAGTCATGGGTCTGTGTTTTGATAGATTTCGTTGATGGGTGATTAGATGGAATGTGAAATTTGTTTTTGATTTTGTTTATGATGTACAAGAATGAATGGTAAAAAAATTTATGAATGTTTCAGCCAATAAACTAGAAATAGAATGGCATGTCTTATCATTAATGATTCAATGCATTTGCATATCTCTTATTTTGCAGCATTTTGGGATGGCAGGTCGATAGTTCTGTTTTTCGCTAATTATGTTTGTTGTGTTTTTTGGAGTTAATACACAAATATGTTACTAAAGTTTGCCAAAATGTTCACCTAAGTTACTAAAGTTTAAAACGTTACAAAAAGGTTACTCAAGATTTGGTTACCGGTTACATAAGTTAACCCTTTGATACCGGTTACATAAGTTGACCTTTTGGCCGATGAACCCATATCAGATCATTAATTGACCATCTATTTTAATGCAGTATCATTTTGTGTGGTAATCACTTGATAGTCGATAGGGTCCTGAAACAAGAACACCAACTCAATATAAATATACCATATTGATAGATGGTCAATTAACCTTCGAGACATGTAATGTTTTTCTTTTTCATTCTTTAACACATTCCCCTCACAATTTAAAACCCAAATCTAATTTACTGTAACATTCCGTATTTTCAGGTCTTTTACGACGTCATCTATTTTACTAATTATTTATTTTTCTTTCTCGTACGCGTTTACTTTTATTTTTAATAGTTAAGTTAAATCGCGTAAGTTAAAAATTATCGTTTAGCGTAAACGGACACCAAACAAATAAATGTTTACATCAAGCAAGTATTAAGTAATTATATTGAGTATAATTATTAACTTTGTTTATTTTATTTTTATTGGTTACGTAAATTGATTACGTTTCGCGATAAATTACGTTTAGGTATTCCCGGAACCCCCAAAACTTTTCTACGCTTCAACAAATACCCACAATTATACCCAATACCTAAAATTTTCTAAATAACAAAGTTATTAACTAGTGAAACACTTTCCTTGATTTCATGGGATCACCTCCTAATTAGGGAACCAAAGAACATAACATTAATTAACTAGCAATGTACATCAAAGACCTACTTAGTCATCCTTAATTTCCTCTCCTTGTTTCCTTGTGTTCCTTGGACCGAACCCCCCCCCCCTCTAGTGCATTCTTTGACCACCAAGACCTTCCTAAGTATATATATACTTGCACCTTTGTTAGATAAAATCATACAACACTTCTCTTGATAAGAAAATCAATTTTCTCTCCCTTTTTCCTCTTGAAAAGCCACGGCAAGAAACACCCCTTTTGGGTAATCCATATTAATTTTTCTACAACCCATACACACTTATACACATCATATCTAAGGTATTCTAAGATGGTTCCAAGCATTGGTTAACCATATCCAAGCTTTAATCAAGAAAAGGGAAGCTAGGGTTTTCACTAGGAAAACTAGGGTTTTCATTGTGCAAGCTTTGATTTTAAGTCTAAACAAGGGTTTAGCACTTGATTGTCATCATCTTCATACATCATAAGGTCATCTAGAACCCTTTATGTTCTTATAGTTTTCATTTCTATGCATATGTTATTTCTATTTTAGTTAAATCACCATTAAAGATTTTTAACATGAAAATGGAATTATTACTTGCAATGGTCATTTTGTACACTAATATACATGTTGTGTTATTAGTAATATCATGTTAAAAGTGATGATAAAATATTGTATCATGTTGTTTTGGTGTAAACATGATCATGGGTTAATTAGGGTTTTTATGGTTTCTTAATATGTTTCAAGTTAAAGAAATACATATGACAAGTTAAGGTTAATTATGGACTTATGTTAATGTTGTATGATTATTAATATAAGAATATAAATGATAAGAAACTCGAAAAACGGATTAATAACGAAAAAGATACGGTAAAAACAAGTTATACGTTAATAAACGGAGTCGTAAAAGAATTTTTATAAAAACTTTTTATAAAAATTATTCAAACAGCAAGTTTGGTATTTTTAACAAATTATACATATTTTTAGGATTCCAAAATGATAAGAATCGTAATTTTTCAATTAATAACGAACGAGTTATGAATTTCGCGAGTTTACGACAATTAATACTTTTATAAAACTATTTTTATAAAAGTTACTGTTCATGACAGAAAGTTATATTTTTGTAAACCTCATAAAATTATAGAACTTTCAATTACGAGATCGTGCTCGAAAGAATCGTTAAAAACGGAGCTATAACGAATAAAATACGACATTTACGGGTTTTACGACAACAAATACGATTTAAATAAAACTCACGTCTGCCAGTTTTACTAAAACGGTAATTATAAACGTTTTTTACCTATTAAACACAATTTTAACCAGAAACAATTAGATGTGATTGAGCTATATAGGGACCTAAAGAGGAATTTAGTTTAATCAAAGTACTATATTACTAGGGAGTTTCATAATGAGGCCTCTTCGGGGTGGCGTATCGACGAGTTGTTGGATTTACGATTTAAAGTGTCCTAGCTCCTCATACGTTCACTACACGACCTCTTAATTATGATAGCCCGAACGATAGTATGATGAGCTATACGACCTATAAATAATCAAAGTGTTTAGTACTTATACGACCTATATTGGATTAGGTTGCCTTCGGATTCCTTCGTGACGCATTTTCTATTTTGAATACTTGTTGATTTCCATTCACTCAAGGTGAGTTCATAGCCCCCTTTTTCTACAATTGTTTTACAAAATCTACGGGGTGAATTACATTGCTTGTTTTACTATTGGACACAAGTGTTTTTCAAAGTGTATGCTATCCAGATTACTGCCTGATTATTAATGCCTAAGTTACCTTATTGCCGTGAAGTCCCTATTTATCATGAACCGTTAATTGCTATTATAGTGAGCGCTAGTGTTATGGATAGATCTATCGGGACTGACAATCCCCACCTTTACTTGGGTCACTAGTTTGATCGGGTGCATTTAACATTGAGAGGTGTCCGGGTGTTGGCAAGCATCCTTTATTACGATTGGGGCAAAAATCTAGTTAAGGCTTCGGTGTCATGAGCTTAGTGCAATAATAAATGTTTTGGACTTCTGAATGTGTTTCAGAGTCTACTATTACTTCGATCTTGTGGTCCACCCTTTTTACCGATAAACCTATGATTTCACTCAACCTTTGTGTTGACTTTTAGCATGTAAATTTCAGGTCCTAGGGTATGAAGATTGGACGGGAGCCGTGGCGGATATCAATGAAGACGGATTCTGTGTTTTATCTAAAGTTTATGCAACTTTTATTATCTTTAAAAACTTAAGTCATCTTTTGGTATTATGAAGCTTTTGTTTAATTAAGAATGTTTATGACTTTTAAAACTTATGGGACCTAATGTATGAACTCTGATATTTTGCTACGGCATCGAATGAAATCTTATCTTAAAACGTCCATTTAAGGTCGTTTCCTATATCTTGATTGTTGTACTTTGACGTAGCACCCCAATGTTACCATTCCGCTGCTACCTGATTTTGGGGGTGTTACATGTATATTGCTTGTTTTATCTTTGTGATTGTGTAGGTACGGATATAGCAAAAATCGCAAGAAAACAGTCAAAACTGGACAAACATGGACACGGGAACGGATAGAGTGTACAAGAGCCGGGAGAATGCTTTCAAGGTCAACCAAAGTCAACCACTGGTCAACTACAAGAAGACAAAAACCCTCAAATTACCCAAATTTTCCTTAATGTCAAACCAAATTGCAAAAATGGTCCCTAAACCCTAACGATGTTAACTCTTTAATATATAAAGAGTTAACACTCGTTATCTTTCTATAATAACCCACAAACAACACCCGACCCAATCCTTTTAATAAAAACCCAAGCCCAAGTCAACCCTCACACTCCCAGTCAAACTCTCCTTTTAAACGGTTAAAAAGGCGCGAACCCTTTTTACTATTCATCATCTCCTCTATTTTACCTTGCGTTAAAAACAAAGGGAAAATGGAAATTGATGATGTGGCTTAGTAATTCAAGTGCCAAGGAATGATGTGGCAGAGCTATACGTCACAAGTGCTTTTGATTGGTTGAATCCCACAAGAAAGGACATGCGGGTCTAACAAGAAACACACCAAGGACTATTATTTTGCACTAAAATTAGTGCAAAAGAAGTACAATGATCCTGACACACGAAATGCCACATTGGCAATCCGTGTGCTCACTCATTTAATCCA